>JABUQX010080627.1:0-2500 GCA_015478945.1 Trachelipus rathkii
ATAATTAGTTCCTTTTTAATGTATCTTTTTGTTCATAATCACACTAAAATCTTTATCTGTGTTTTTGGAAAGAGGAAAAAGATGTAATAAAGTTGTTTTAAAAGTTTAGTTCCTAAATTTTTTTTTTTTTTTTTTGTTCTCTACTTTAAAGTTATTAAATTTTTTTAATAGATTTAATTTAGTAATTAGAATTTTAAGGAATGTTTTTTAATGGAAATATAAAAGTGTTAAAAATAGACATTTTTATTTAACAGATATATTTTAGATTTTCTTAATGTATTTTATTCATGGTTGTCTAATACGTTATTGTTCTTTTTTAAGTCTAAATTGAATTTTAGAGTTTATAAAATTTATCTTTAATGTATCATTTATATATCGAGGTTTAATAAAAAGATTTATGGAATATAAAGGAAAGGATGCATAAAGAGAGGGCATTAGTTTTTTTAAGACTGACCATTGAGATAGGCATTAAAATTAGGCATCATATTATAGAAAAATAAAGGCAAAAATCTATAAAAACGAGGCATCAAATTTTAACGCTGGCTATTGAGATAGAATATAGCATTACAATTGAGCATCCACTTTAAAACTCACCATTGAGATATCCATTAAGAATTAGGCATTGTAATTGGGCACGGAATTGGGCAATCGAAATAGAATCAAAAATTGAACAATGACCCTTATAGAGGTTACAGATAATTCACTCACCACGTTAGTGCTACGGATTTATTCAAAGTCGTTTTCTCCTTTCCCATATCCTTTACAGCTTTCCCCCAACCTTTGACCCCCCGCTTTTAACTCCCATTACCGCCTCTTCTCTCACACAATCCCACAATATGATCCCCTATAAAACCTCCCACTCCCTTGCACTTATCCCTAATAACACCTCCAACTCTCTCTCTCTCTCTCTCTCTCTCTCTCTCTCTCTCTCTCTCTCTCTCTCTCTCTCTCTCTTCTCTCTCTCTTATTACCAAGGGATAAATTAATTATTTATGAGAGATAGAAAATGTATTATTTTCTCCAAAGGTTTTATTTTTATTTATTATTTTATTTACCATATATATTATTATCTATTTTATTATTTATTATTATTATTGCTTCATTTATTCGATTGTTTTATTTAATTTCTTTACATTTTATTTCAATATATTTATTATTGCTGATAATATTTTTAATCAATTATTAATGGTTAATTAAAAGAGATTATAAATATTAATAATTACTAATTATATTTTTAATTACTAATAACAAATTAGAGCTATTAATTTATTTTTAGTAATTTACGACCTTATTTAATTTATTTCTTGATAATAATAATAATATATAATATAATAATAATAATAATAATAATAATAATAATAATAATAATAATAATAATAATAATAATAATAATAATAATAATAATAATAATAATAATAATAATAATAATAATAGAAATAATGAAAATAATAATATAATAATAATAATGATAATATAAAATAATAATATAATATAATGATAATATAATATAACTAATAATAATAATAATAATAATAATAATAATAATAATAATAATAATAATAATAATAATAATAATAAAAATAAAAATAAAAATAAAAATAAAAATAAAAATAAAAATAAAAATAAAAATAATAATAATAATAATATAATAATTAATAATAATAATAATAATAATAATAATAATAATAATAAATATATAATATAAAAAATAATAATAATAATAATAATAATAATAATAATAATAATAATAATAATAATAATAATAATAATAATAATAATAATAATAATAATAATAATAATAATAATAATATAAAATTATTACTAATAAATATAAAAATAATCTTAAGGACAATAAAATAATAATAATAATAATAATAATAATAAAAATAATAATAATAATAATAATATTTATTATTATCATACTAATAATAATAATTCCAATTTTGAATTTAAAAAATTTATTCAGGAAAAAAAAACAATTCACATTATTAAGTTTAACATACAGATATAATATATAGTTCTAGTATAATACAATATTTAATGAAATACAATTTTTCAAGGAGGGTACTATTGCAACACAGTATAAGTGTCCTTGACTTCCAATTAAACAACTATAATTAAATAAAACATTGGGTTTAAACGAGCCTAATCGTAATCACTAATAACAATTACAATCCAATTATGGTACATAATATTAGCAAAATAATAATAATAATAATAATAATAATAATAATAATAATAATAATAATAATAATAATAATAATAATAATAATAATAATAATAATAATAATAATAATAATAATAATAATAATAATAATAATAATTAATAATATAAATAGATAAAAATAATAATATATTAAACGATAATGATAATAATAAAAAAAAATAAAAAATAAATATATGATAATAATAAAATAATAATAATAATTATATAATAATGTAATATAATAATAATAAAATAATATAATAATAATCATAATATTATAATATAATAATACTA
>JABUQX010080627.1:22500-29490 GCA_015478945.1 Trachelipus rathkii
AACGTAACTTATTCACACTTTGTCAAACATATATATCTCTAACATAACGATGTTAATTTACACTAACATGTAATATTTAACTAAAAATTTATCACAACAGTTGGTATAATTATCATTACTGATCAAAGAATATACTCTAACATAATAAGGTTTCCACATCAATAAAGCAAACATGTCAATTGAACTAAGAAAATAATATACAAAGACAAACCTATCACACCTTAAACACGAATAAACTGTTAACATTAACAAAGTTCCACACTTAACACCAGTAAAGCAACTAACATAGCACACAAAAACGTAACCTAATCTTACTTTTTCAAGCATATCTCTAACATAACGATGTTAATTTACACTAACACACTAATATTTAGCAAAAAATGTATCATAACCTCGGGTCCGATTATCATGTACTGATCAACAAATATAATGCTAACCATAACAATGTTATTCACATTAATAAAAGCTAACATAGCATCATATGAACTAGGAAAAATAATGTACAACGATAAACCTAACACAACTTACACACAAATAAATGTTAACATTAACAAAGTTCCAGACTTAACACAGTAAGTAACTAACTTTACATACAAAACGTAAACTATTCATACTTTTTTCAAAACATTATCTGCTAACATATTAACGTTAATCTTACATTGACACAGTAACATTTATCAAAAAATGTGTCATAACCATACCCTAACCATCATAATACCTAACGAGTAAATACGAATAAAGTAAAGTTTTTAGGCTTATCTCTCTTTTAGACTCCCCTCCTTTCAGAAAATACGCAACTCTAAACATGAAAATGATTTTATGCTTTAACCATCTGCATAAAGTGATGCAATACTTATTATATTTGACCCTCTGGCAGGATATACCAGCAATGTAGCAGTCGCTATTCGGTTTACGATTTAACATAAATGACACTTCGTTGGAAATAACGAAACTCCTCGTGAAGATATCAACAACAAGCGTAGAGATGCGGGGAGATGTCATCTATCAACACTGAGAAAAAACTATCCTACTGAGAAAATAGTATGATCAAACATCCTAAATGTAATGAGATTCTTTCTTTTAAAACCAATCAGAAGAAAGTAAACAAGAATACGACGTATACGAATAAACCATATCAGTTCAAAAGGGTATATATTCTCGTTCGACACAAACAACAACAACAATAACATAGTACAAAGATAAGTTCTTTAGATACTAACCAAACGAGATATATGCAAACGTAAACATTGTTTCACGATTAATAAAGCTAACATAGGCATTACGCCAGAACTAAGAAAAATAATGCACAAACGACGAATCTAACACAACTTAAGCACGAATAAACTGAGTTAACATTAACAAAGTTCCACACTTAACACCTGTAAAAGTAACTGACATTGCATACAAAACGTACTATTCATACTTTTACCAAACATTTATCTCTAACATATTAACGTTAATTTTTTACATGACACAGTAATATTTAACAAGAATTTATCACCTTGGTTAATTATCATACAGAGCAGCCGAAAGATGTAACGTACAAATTTCCACATTATAACACCATAACATAAACCTGAACTAAGCAATAGTGATGTCAACGACAAACCCTAACACCCTTACGTCGCAAGATAAACCACTAACAATTAACAAATTCTGCACATAACAGGCAACAAAGTACTAACACCAGTGTCGTGCAAACGTAACCTAGTCACACTTTTTTCAAGCATATCTCTGACATAGCAACATATCATTGCTAATTTTACATTAACATCGTAATATTTAAAAAAGTTTAGATAACCTGGTCTATCTCATACTGACAAGAATATAATTCTGAACGTAACATGTTTTACATCAACTTCGTACATTTAACAAAAAATTTCAATTCATACTCGTCTAAATATTCATTAATTCCCCAGCGAATAATTGAAACATAACAAGTTTATAACAAACATAACAAAAATAACAAAATTTTATACCTAACATAACATAAAAATAAGTTCTTTGAAGAAAATATCATAGTAAAGTGTAATAATTACTGATTTTTTAAAGCACGTAAAATCAGTAAAATCAGTAAATCAAACCCCTCCATCCGTGGTCCCCTACCCGTCCCACCCACTTGTGATCTTATTGAGCTATTGATTCAAGTCCATAATTTCAAGTATCATTTTGGACAAACATAACATAAAAATATGTTCTTTATATACTAAACCTACGAATATATGCTTAACCAACAAAGTTTTTAGGCACCAATAAAGCTAACAAATCATAACCACGACTAGGAATTAATGTACAAATGCAAAACCAACATACCTCTCGTATGAAAAAATCAGCATTAACATCCTGAAAATTCGCCTACTGATCGAGTAAACAGTAGCTAACAGGTCATTACAATACTCGATTAATGTTCCCACTTTGTCGAGCATATTACAACGTGTAAGCCGTGATTATTAACAAAATCCTTAACCAAAGTTGACCAAGTCTATCAAAGAGATCCACCATTTCTTAGAACTATGAATTGACCTATCTTCATCAAAGTGTCACTCGTTTCGAGTATAACATTATTTGATCTATTATTCAACGTCCTATTTAGCAAAGTTCTCGGGCAAACCTAACATTACTCAACAAAAAACTTAACCTAGGCTCACGTTTCTAAACACATCATCGTCAGTTAAACACAGTAATATCTTACAAAAATTCATCAATTTTCTCTAACAAATCAGTGTTATTTCCACATTGTCATAGTAATATTTAACATAACGTATCTAACTTACGAATAAACAGTTTTCATTAACCAAGAGTATCTAAAGCAACAAACATTACCTCCCGAGAGAAAACCCGGGGATGCGCCCCATTGAAAAGGGTCGTGATCCTGCGGAAGAGTTCACAAAAAGGGGTTTGTAAGCCGGGCTTTACGCCCTTCCGATGGAGGGATCAGCCCCGAAGCCCTTCGGGCTGATTCCTCAAACCCCACTTACACCCCTTCGGCGTGATCTTCCATCTCAGGATTCACACACCCTTTCAAGGGGCGCATCCCCCTGGGTTTTCTCTCGGAAGTAAATGTGTTGCTTTTAGATAGATTACTCTTGGTTAATTGAAAACTGTTTATTCGTAAGTTAGATACTTATGTTAAATATTACTATGGCAATGTGGGAATAACACTGATTTGTTAGAGGAAATTATGCAGTTTTGTAAGATATTACTGTGTTAACTGACGATGATGTGTTAGAAACGTGAGCCTAGGTTAAGTTTTTGTTGAATAATGTTAGGTTTGCCCTAGACTTTTGCTAATGTTTCTACGTTGATTCATAGGTAAATGAGTGTTATACTCAAAGAGGACACTTTTGATGAATGATAGCTGTCAATCATAGTTCAAGATGGGTGGCATCTTTGATAGATTGGTTCCACTTTGTTAAGGGATTTTGTATAGATAATACGGCTTTACCTGTTGTTAATATGCTCGAAAAGTGGGAACACATCGAGTATTGTATGACATGTTAGCTACTTTACCTTGATCAGTAGGGAATTTTTCAGGATGTTTAGCTGATTATTCATAAGCGAGGTATGTTAGGTTTGCATTTGTACATTATATTCCTAGGTCTGGTTAATGATTTGTAGCTTTTATTGATGCTAAAACTTTGTTGTGTAAGCATATATTCGTAGGTTAGTATATAAAGAAACAATCATAAGATATGTTTGTCCAAAATGATACTTGAAATATGACTTGAATCAATAGCTCAATAGACACAAGTGGGGTGGGCGGGTAGGAAGGTGTTTGGAGGGTTTGATTTACTGATTTACTGATTACTGCTTTTAAATCAGTAAATTATTACGTTTTACTGTGACTATTTTACTCAAAGAACTTATTTTATGTTATGTTAGTATTAAATTTTGCTTATTTTTTGTTATGTTTGGTTAAAACTTTGTCATGTTTTGCAATTATTCGCTGGGGATTATGATATTTAGACGAGGTTATGATGAATTTTTTGTTAAAATGTTACGAGTTGATGGTAACATTTGTTACGTCGGCATTATATTCTTTGTCAGTATGAATGATTAGACAGGTTTATGCTAAACTTTTGTTAAAATATTCGATGTTTAATGCTAAATTGAGCATTTATTTTCTTAGCTCATATGATGCTATGTTGTGACTAGGTTACGTTTTGCATGCAATGTTAGGTACTTTTACTGCTGTTAAGTGAGGAAGTTTGTTAATGTTAGTGGTTTATTTGTACGTATGGGGTGTTAGGTTTGTCGTTGTACATTATATTCTTAGTCAGGTTATGTTATGTTAGCTTTATTAATGTGGAAACTTTGTTACGTTAGCATACTTTCGCTGCTCTGTATGATAATTAAACAAGGTTATAATAAATTCTTGTTAAAATATTACTGTTGTCAATGTAAAAATTAACGGTTAATATGTTAGATAGTTTTGTAAAAGTATATGAATAGGTTACGTTTTGAATGCAATGTTAGTTACTTTAACAGGTGTTAACGTGTGGAACTTTGTTAATTTTAACAGTTTATTCGTGCTTAAGTTGTGTGTTAGATTTCGTTTCGTTGTGCCATTATTTTTTAAGTTCTGGATAATGCTTGTTACTTTATATAATGTGAAAACAATGACGTTAGCATATATTCGTTGCTTAGTATCTAAAGAACTTATTTTTGTACATTTTATTGTTGTTGTTGTTGTTTTGTCGAACGAGAATATATACCTTTTGAAACTGACTATGGTTCATTCGGACGTCACCGTATTCTTGTTTACTTCTTCTGATGGTTGAAAGATATAAAAAGAAATCTGCATTACATGTTAAGGGAATGTCTATGATACTATTTTCTTCAGTAAGGATGTTTTTCTCCATGTGATACGATCGACATACTCCCCGCATCTCTTACGCTTCTGTTGTGATATCTTCAGGGAGTTTCGTTATTCCCAACGAAGTGTCATTTTATATTAAATGCCGTAAACCGAAATGGCGCACTGCACATTGGCCTAGTATATCTTGCCCAGAGGGTCAAACAATATAATAAAGTATTGCATCAGACGTTTTGCAGATGGTATAAAGCATAAAATCATTTTCATGTTTAGAGTTGGTATTTTCTGAAAGGAGGCGGAGTCTAAAAAAGAGATAAGCCTAAAAAACTTTACTTTATTCGTCTTTACTCGTTAGGTATTATGAGGGTTAGGTATGGTTATGACACATTTTTTGATAAATGTTACTGTCAATGGTAAGTCATTAACGTTAATATTTAGAGATATGTTTAAAAAGTTTATAAATAGGTTACGTTTTGTATATTTTCATTTAACTTGACCGCTGTTAAGTCTGGAACTTTGTTAATGTTAACAGTTTATTTGTGGTAAGTTTTGTTAGGTTGTATCGATTGTACATATTTTCCTAGTTTCATTGATCTATGTTAGCTTTATTAATGCGAAAACATTGTTATGTTAGCATAATCGTTGGTCAGTATGATAATCGGACAAGATTATGATACATTTTTGCTAAATATTAGCTGTGTTAGTGTAAATTAACATCGTTATGTTAGAGATATGCTTGAAAAAAGTAAGATTAGGTTACGTTTTGCATACCATGTTAGTTACTTTACTGTGTTAAGTGTGAATTTGTTAACTGTTTAACAGTAATTATCGTGTTTACAGGATGTGGACTTAGGGTTTGTCTTTGTACATATATTTTCTTATTCATGTTACATACCATGTTAGCTTTATTGCATGTGGGAAACCGAATTATGTTTAGAGTATATTAGTTGATCAGTATGATAATTAAACACTGTTGTGATAAATTTTAGTTAATTGATTACCATGTTAGTAGTAAACGATTAAGCACGTTTATGTTAGAGGATATGTTTGATCCAAAGTGTGAATAATTACTTTTGGTTGTTATGTTAGTTACTTTACTGAATGGTTTAAGTGATTGGAACTTTTGTTTAATGTTAACATGTTTATCGGTGTTTTAAGGTCTGTGATAGGTTTTGTCTTATTAACAGTTAATTTTCATAGCTTCAGTGTACGCCTGTTAGTTTCTGATTGATGTGAAAACTTTGTTACGGTCAGCATATGATTGTTTGATTTTGTATGAAATGAACTTTGATTTTTATGTTATTGGTTTATTCCAAAATTACAACTCGAAATGTGACTATGAATCAATAGATCATAGATCAATAGATCACAGATGTTCAGGAGGGAGGTTTGGGATAGTGTTTGGATTTAGTGATTTACTGCTTTAGGGTATGTAAACGCACAATTTTTAGTAAAAATTTGACTTAAATCATTAGATCAATAGATCAATAGATCAAATAGATCATGATTGGTCAGGAGGGTAGGTGGCGGTGGCTTAGATTTACTGATTTTACTGATTTATTGTGGTAGGTAAAACATGACAATTTTAGTAAAAATTTGAACTTTGAATCAATAGATCAAATAGATCAATAGATCAATAGATCAAGAGTAGATCAATAGATCCATCACACGACTGGAGAGGAGGGTGCTTGGATAGTGGTTTGATTTAGTGATTTACTGCTATAGGGTATTGTAAAACGTTTACCAATTTTTAGTAAAAAATTGACTAAATCAATAGAGCAATAGATCAATAGATCAATGATCAATAGATTCAGATAGATCAATAAATCAATAGATCATGATTGGAAGGGAGGGTAGGTTGCGTTGGCTTGATTTACGATTGACGATAGGGTATGTAAAATGACAATTTTAGTCTAAAAAAATTGATTGACCTTAATCAAATAGAATTCAATAGATCAAAATAGACAAATAGATTTCAATTAGATCAAATAGATCACAACTTGGTCAGTGAGCGGTAGGTGGAGTGGCTTGTTTGAGTTTACTGATTTACATGCTGTTGACTAATGTAAAAACGAAATTGAAAGTAACATAAGTAAAAATAAGACATTGAAAGAATTTAAAGAATATTTTATATATTTAAGTTTGGGGTCCCGGAGACCCCCCTTTAGGCTGTG
>JABUQX010080628.1:0-35000 GCA_015478945.1 Trachelipus rathkii
GCAAAGAATATTCCAGAATGAGTTGATTTCCAATTCTGAGTGATTGCCATTCAGAGAAAATTTGTCTGCTCTTAATAATGTTAAGTATTTTTCTGTAGTGCTTGATTGCACACCAGATGTTGCTCATGTGGAGCAAATGACAATCATTATAAGTTTTGTCTCAACAACAAAAGACAAGAGCTGTAAAATCAAAGAACATTTCTTGGGATTCATTCCTATTTCGGACACCACTGTAGCTGTTTTTGACTGCAGCCATTCTTGGAAAGTTCAAAGACTTGTCACTTTTCAATAGAAAACTTACGTGGTTAAGGTTACAACAACGGGAGCAATATGGAAGGGAAAAACATAGGCTTTCAACGACGCATCTTAGATATGAACCCATGAGCATTCTATTTACCATGCAGTTTCCACTCCTTAAATTTAGTTGTAAATGATGCACGCTGCTAAATGCTGTTTTGGTGCTATGGCTTTCTTCTGCTCAGTACAAAACTCGTAAGTTTTTATCTCCACATCAACTCAACACTGGGAAGTACTCCTGCACCACTTGCCATCACTAACGCTCAAACCTCTCAGCGATACAAGATGAGAGAGCAGAGTCGATGCATTGCTGGCTCTTCGATATGAGCTAAGTGAAATGCATGAAACTCTCATGGATATTGTTGAAAATACCAAGCTAACTCGAAATTTTGGCAATGTTTCATGAGTTGAAGCTAAAAGCCTTGCCAAACAAATTGGAACATTTTCGCTTGTGGCATCTCTTGTAGTGTGGTACAACATTTTGTATGAAGTTAATTTAACCAGCAAGATACTTCAGACAAAGGAATTTGATTTATCTCGTGCTACAAACAGCTTTGCAAAACAAAAGAATTCCTTGAAAAATCAAGAAGCGACGAAGATTCTGAGATGTTGGTAGATGCTAGGGAAATTGCAAAAGAGCTTGACATTCCAGCCTCTTTTGAACCAGAGTCAACACCAAATCGATTAAAAAAAACAAGGCAGTTTTCATATGAAGCAAAATATGAGCCAGTACAAAGAGAAGTTAAATATAACCTTTTATTTCGCAATCCTGGACACTGAAATCAGCTCATTTAATGAGCGATTCAATCAGATGCAAGAGATCAGTTTCAAATTCGGGTTTTTGTACCATATCAATACATTAGTAGAAAACCCCATTCAGTTCTTTCTTGAACAATATAAGAATCTAGAAAAAACGTTAACTTATAACGAATCCAAGGATATTGATGAGGAGGAGTTGTGTAACGAGCTTCAAGCCATTTCAAGACGAATCACTAAGCAGTCAACACCAAAGGACGTCTTTTTTTTCATTTTGCAATCTGACTTGGAAGAGAGTTTACCTAATTTGTATATCGCTCTGCGGATTCTACTAACGCCACCGGTATAAGTAGCCTCAGGAGAGAGGAGCTTCTCAAAGTTGAAGCTAATTAAAACTTACCTCAGGTCATGTATGACACAAGATAAATTGGTAGGACCGGCAACTATTTCAATCAAACAGGAGTTAGCACAAAACGCCGATCTAAATGAATTGGTTTCCACATTCGCTAAGCTCAAGGCTAGAAAACAAAAAATGTAAACTTTGTCGTTGTTGTTTAGCTCTTTATTCAATAGTAGTTCAATAGTAGTAGTTCAATAGTAGTTTTCTAGAAAAAAAATGTAATTGTTAAGTTATTCTATTTACTGCAATTTAAGATTAACTATCAGCAAATAATGAATTTTAAATAAATTGTGCCTGTTCATTTTTGTTTGTTATATATTTAATAATAGTGAGTGGTTGAATCGAATACACTAGTAGTTGATTAGGGGGTTGATTTGGAATGGTTAGAGGGGGGGGGCACCTTATAACAGTCTTGCCTAGGGTGCCAAAATCTCTTGCGCTGGCCCTGCTAGTACCTAGAACATTCCTTGGTAATAGTCAGGTTTAGGTTAATCCTATCAGATTTCGATTATTTTTTCCGATCATCGTAAGTTATAGTAATCGGAGCACGCAACGTTGCCAAGTGTTCCCTCAAAATAATTTAGTATTGGAATGGTGCCGAAATCTTTGAGAGGCCTGCGGCCGGAGTTGGAGCCGCAAAAAAAAAGAGGCTGCTCCGGCTCCGTCAAATACAAAATTAAGTAATTATTAATTTTATTACTGCAGGTTTATATATATAATATATATATATATATATATATATATATATATATATATATAATATATATATATATATATATATATATATATATATATATATATATATATATATTATAGATATATATATATATATTATAATATATATATATATATAATATAATTATATATATATATATATAATATATATATATATATATATATATATATATAAAACTTATATATATTTGGTTAATTTGTTATAGTTGAAACTCACTTGAAATTCTACACTCCAATATTTCCGAATTATATATATATATATATATATATTATATATATATATATAATATATATATATATATATATATAATATATATATATATATATATATTTATATATATACTATATATATATATATATTAATATATATATATAATCAGAGGCGACTCCTACACTCGGCTGCTTGGGCTTAGCCCGAGTTATCATTAAGAAACGATTGATTTTCTTCAAATTTCATAAAGTTACTGATAAAATTTTCTTATTTTTTAGCGAAACTGGCCATATATGAAAGAAAATACTACAAAATAAATATAAAAGATTATTTACAATATAAACAAAAAGTGTTGTAATCGTTGCTATTGAATAATGCTATTTTTTTAATCATTCATAAGACATGACAACTCCGCTCATCCGAAATAGCAGAGTTAAAATTTTTTAGACAGTGCTCACTATACACATTCGCGAATTTAATTTTTTTTTAAATTTTTTTTTTTTCCTATTTGTTATTTTTTTTAAAAAAAAAAAAAAAAAAAAATAATTTTAATTAAAAAAAAAAAAAAAAAAAAATAAAAAAAATAAAAAAAAAATTATGGCATATATTTACAATTTGGTCCCGTTTTGTTCGCTTATTTATACCGACAAACAGAGTCACTATATAGGCGCCTATACGAGTCACTTTATTGCCTTTTGAGTCACATACGTATGTTGCCAGATGCATGAGTCTTTTTTGGTTTACATGCATAATTGTTTTTCGAATATATATATATATAATTTATATATATATATTATTATTATATATAATTGATATATATGTTTTTTTATATATATATATATATTTTTTTTATATATATATATATATATATATATATATATATATATATATATATATATATATTATATATATAATATATATATATTATATATATATATATATATATTATATATATATATATATGATATATATATATATTATATTATATAATATATGATATATAATATATATATATATATATTACTAAGATTATATATATATATAGATAACATATATAATAATAGTATTGTTATAGTGATGATATATTATATGATGGGGTAGGGCTAGGTATATAGTAATAGGAGTATAGGAGGTTGATTTATATTAGTAGTAGGTATTTAAATATATTATTTGTATATGAGTTGTATTATATCAGTGATTGACAGTGGATGACTCTTGTTTGTTTAAATGAATAATTGTTTGGTTTTGAGAGTTTTTTTAGTGTACTGCAGCAGTTCTTAACCTTTGGGTACTGTTAATTAATCACTCATTTATCGTACAAAAACTATTTAATGAAGTACTTTCTGATGAAGATAATGTATTATTAATTTTATTTAGAAATATATTAGACAAGATCGATTTGTGAACTTTTTTGAACTGTTTAAATTGATAAAGTAAGCTTTCAGCTTTTATATATATATTATGGTGGTGAAAAAAATTTATAGCAGTATATGGGTATTATATTATAATATATAGGTGGTATATATAGTATATATAGGATGTACATATATATATTTAGTATTAGTATAGTATATATAGTATTTTTAATATATTAATTTAGTAGTATTATAATATGACGGATTGTAGTATAGTAAGTTGTGATATTATATATTATAATATATTATTATATATATATTATATATATTATATAATATATATAATATTTATATATATAGTATATATATAGTAATAGTATATATATACAGTATATATTAATATATAATATCTTTATATATATAGGATTGGTATAGAGGTATATTTATAATATAGTACTGGCTTGGAGAGTATCTCATTCTATCTGTGTGCGTCAAATTGCGCTGATAAATATCTATTGGTTATTATGTGAATCATAAGTGATATTCATATATGAGCGCCGGAGTGTGAGATAGAATTTATATAATAATATATAATAACTAGAACGGCAACTTTGAAATAATATTTTGAATTTCTAAAAAGTGAGATTTACATTACTCTTAGATATACAGATTTTCTGTTGTCTTAGAGTTAGTAGAAATGATGCTTTATTTGATCTACGAGTACATATGTTCTAATTTTTTAGCCTAAGTCTCTAATTATCTATTTAGGCAGTGAGTGTATATGGGTAATTTTATATTAAGTTATGATAGTGACATATAACTAATTTATATGTGGA
Organism: Trachelipus rathkii; assembly: GCA_015478945.1. Taxonomy (NCBI): domain Eukaryota; kingdom Metazoa; phylum Arthropoda; class Malacostraca; order Isopoda; family Trachelipodidae; genus Trachelipus; species Trachelipus rathkii. Next base: position 4,591 of record JABUQX010080628.1, read on the forward strand.
TTGTGCTGTGGTATTTTTACTCGGTTGGGCTCGTAGTAGCCTCTGTTGAGGTGAGGGTATTAATAGTCTCACTGCTAGTCCATTGGTCACAAATCACAATATTTATAACAGAATTAATCTATATAAAAAAAAGGGAGGAGGAGAAGAGCTAACAAGGTACTATTAACTTAAGGACTAAAATTACAAAATTCCATTATTATTATTATTATTGAATATATTAAAGAAGACAATGGACAAAAACACCCATGCAAGCAGCAGCATTCTAATCTTCAATACTTCCCCCACACTGTCTCTTTTAAACACTCTTTTAAACAGTCTCTCTCTGGAACAGCCTCTCTGGAACAGTCTCTTTGGAACAGTCTTAGTAGTAACGATACGCATAAATATGCACGCGCTCTAGGTGATACTAGAACGTGGTACATAGCGCGTCAAACCCGAACAATTCTCTTATGCTACTAGTTTATGCGCAGCTCAATGTGATCGCTTGTCGCTCTATACATCATATGTATAACATCACATACGTGGCGCCTGCCAAGACTTACACCTACGAACGTCCCCGTCCCCACCCGCCTGTGAGTCTGACCGGGCCAGGCGCTTAGTGCTATACTTTCAGTGCCCGCTAAATATACTAATTATGATTCAAGTCGGTAGCCGTCTATACGATAGAACAACTATTGCGAGTACCCACATCACTATATTCTATACCTATATACCTTTATCACTAAATATCTAGATGTGCTCACGAACTGTCCGGCCGGTGAATTTACATTATTCCGGTTCCTGGTTCGGCCGAACCGGACCAAATTACTAATCTACTTTCTGAGCCACACCCCACAAAACTTTGATGGAAGGGATTTATGTGTGTACATAACCCGATGAGGCGATTCTTTTTTATTACAAAAAATAGTAAGTAGCCTTGTATGCTTAGCACACATACCACGCCTTGTTCCTACTCTAAACTAGTATCTCTCTGACCTAGTCATGATTCAAAATCAATACGCTTTACATTAATCTACACTCACAAAATATTTGTTATTTACATAGTAGCGATTCTTCTCATCACCAATTCAGCAGAGACTCATTTATTTCCAAGAATTTATAACATATATATAGTAATTCAAGACAGCACTCTCTACTGAAGCTCATATACGGTGTATTTTTGTGCGTCAAAAATAGGTTGCTTACTTTCTGTCTATCAGCGGGAGGAGTCGCACATGGTATGCCTCCCTCATTCCAAATAGAACTAGAATGTTTACTGCTAATGGCGTTACTAATCATCACTGATGTAGGTATTCGAGATAGGTGCGAGTCTTATGTGTCACTACTCACACTAGTGCACGCATAAGATACTTATACAGCTACGTAGACTCCAAGTGACACACAATTATAGATACTAATATACTTATATAAATATATGGTAATGTACTCTTCCAACCCAATTGTATATCACTGTTACCTTGTGCTACTCTATACCTATAGTTGAGCTACGCCCTTTACCTACCTAAACAATATCTGTCTCATATGGTATAGATGTAGTAGTTTATTATAGCTAACGATCAGTAATAGGTACTGCTATACCTAGCCGATAAAGTCGTAGATTCGAGAGCGTCTACAGCTAACGATGAATACTACAATGATAGCGTAATATGGTAATTATTAGCTGTCCTACATATACCCAAATATATTAACTCAGTACCGCTATGCCATCACTCAACTAATTATAGGCTCCGTCCCCACTCCCATAATGTGTCGAAGGCCCAGCAATACACACACAGCCCACGTGCCATGAAGCCTAGTATGTTTGTGCCCAGGATACTATATTCAATAAGGTTTATTAACTAAATTTCGTAGGCGTTGCAAAGTGATTATATAAGCTAAGAAAGACTGGTGTAGAACAGAATGGCTGGCAATATGTGGTCTGAAAGTGTTCCCCAGTGAATTTTTCAAGAGCTGATACCTTGAAAACACAAGTTCTGAATTTATGAACAGCATTTGTGAGTGGTACTAGGAATATGGAGAGTGAGAGTTTTTGGCTTATGTTTGGACGAGATTAGCTGTTGTGTGAGCTTTCAACAGCAGGTTAATGTTAAATTTCTTCCTTTTCGGCAGAGTTTAGAACTTTCGGATTTCATCGAGTAATTCACAGATTCTAATTCTGTTAAGACTTTTACCTGTTTGATAGGTTGTCGACTGGGATATTTTTCTAGTTGTTTGTACGCGCCTGTGATAGAACGCTAACTGAGCTTGGCGCTGTGCGGCTTGTCTCTGACAAGACTTATATGAAAAGGAGAGCGTTAAGTAACTTGCGAGATAGTGTGTCTTTCTTAATGCTGCTGTGAGATTGTTGAGGTAGCTTGGCAAAATCTTAAGTGTCTATTGTTAGATATATCGCTCCATTTTGAGAAGATAGAGGAATGGATGAACTCAATTCGCCTGAACCTTCTTCTATACTAGCTATTTTTTGATACATTATCACTTCTATAACTCTTCTCTAATCTATTGCGATATTTTTTCTGTCAAGATCCATATTCTACCTCAATTCCGTCAGTGTCATTAGAAATAAAGTAGGTTGTATCTTGGGTGCTATCTACAGGTGAGCTTTAAAGGAACCAGATTTATCTTGTTTTGATGTAAGTCTACTTGATCCAATTTCTCTTCCTATTTAGTATCATAATGAATCTAATACTCTAATAAGCCTTCTGATCAGGCTCTTCTGTAATATAAATGCTCTTTACTCGCGTCATCCTCAGAGTTTTAAGGATGTGGTAGAGCCAAATGATGGAGGAAATGAGAATGTATGATATTGGAGTGCATAAACTGATAATCTCGCGTTATGAGTCTGGAGCGCATGGCACAATATGGTGTTAAGCCAAAGAACTCTCGGAAGGTAATGATTTTCATTCAGGAATATTATTCCATGTTTATTAGCAGCCGAGGAAGTGTCTATTCACCTGTGTAATAACGTGATTGTATTTCGTCTCATAATATAACTTGCAGAGCTTTTCTGATCTATCCATTCTTTCTAGAATTTATATGTGCTAATATCCAAATTTGTGATTAACATCTTGAATTTGGCATAAGTGAGCTTGCTTGTAACATGTGGATCCAAGTCTCTTTGTTCTTTCAAGTTCATTACAGCCTGTGAAAAACTTGGAATGATTGAAATGTGTCCATTAAATTCTACATTTCCTTATTAAATCATACTTGTTCCTTTGAGAAGCATATTACGGCAGAAATGCTAAAAAAGAAGTTCTGTTGTTATGATTATAAAACAGAAAAACTTGTGCTATTTCTGCTAAACCTTAGTTCATAGTGGGTGTCGATGTATATGGTCCGATGCTGCGAAGGATCAAATGGATGTGGTTAGGAGGTGAAGTTTCCCATTTATGAGTTCATCTGTGAATTTCAGAGAGATACGTCTCATTAGTTGATTTTAATTCCTCTCGAGATGAGAACCTGATGAGGTGTGGGTTGGGCGTGTTGTGGGAGTCTAGGAGGTTAGGTTTGGTGGTGGTGGGGGGTGTTGTGATGGGTTGGTGGGAGGGGGGGTTGTGGAAACTAGGTTTTGAGTGAGTTCTTATTCAGGGTTCAACATTTTTTTAGAGACTCTCGCTGTTAAGCAGAGTGCAGTTAAAGAACAATGAAATGACTGTGTTGGTGAGGAGTGATTTAGGCGTGCGCGTCTTAGGTGGCTGAGTCTGAGTAGTGAGAGAGTAGAGAATCTGATCAGCCTTTAGAATGAACGTTCTCCGAGAAGTAGTCTGCTGGATCCGGATAATGTGCCTGTAGGGAGTGATAGCGGTAGGTAACATGCTGCTGCAAAAATGTGGTGTACTACGTTGAAGGTTAAGAGTGAGTGGTTGAATTGGATTGAGAGGCTATGGAGTGGAAGGTTCCAATTGGAATTTCCCATGACTCTGCAGTGACTGGAAGGTGGGCTGTGTACTCATTGCCGATAAGAATTCGTGTGGAGTGTTTCTGTGATTTTGGGTGTGGTTTCATTGATAGCAAATCTTTTTTGGGGAGAAGCTCTCCTCATTCAAAACTCACTTATCTCACGGCTTGGATCAATATTGCTCATATGGTGTGGTCCTTGTGGGTTCCAGCGAGAGAATTACAAGGGATACGTGCTTTCTTGTTACTAGATTAGAAAATTTGGATAGCAATGAGTCCAGGAATGTATGTGCGCGTGTGCGTTGTGATGATTTCACATAGTGTCGTATGAGAAGTGTCTTTGTATCTTGAGATAGTGTGTAAGATATTTTATGTGTTGAGTACGTTAATGAGAATATATTTCTTTAGAGTTACTTTTTCTAGGTCTCAAACGGAAAGTTCACTAAGAAATCCCGGTTCCAGAAGCGGCAGTATTTGTTGTTGTCGTGTTTCGAGCTAATTCTCTCGTGAACTTCGCCGAGGAAACTGAAAATTTCTTAAGTTCCGGTACATCCCTTCTCAAAAAACTATAATTTAATAAAAAATTAGTATATATATATATTATCATATCATATATAATAAATATGATTAATATATATATTATATTTATTATTATAATATATATATACTACTAATAATATTATTACTTAATATAATTTTTTATATACTAATATTAATATTTTATCTCTATTATATTTAGATATTTATATTACATATATTATTAATTATATCTTATGTTCGCTGAGTTTCGTGCCTACATGTTTGGTACTCCTAATGGCCTGGCACCTGGTGCAGAACTCAAGAAAGGTGACTCCGGGTTGTGGTTTTGGCGTGCGGGGCCCATCTCAACTAGATTGACGCCAATTTAACAGTGACTACAAGGGATCAAAAATGTCATATAGTATTTTACTCATTTCAGTTTCTATATTGGTTCTTATATTTCGAGATGTGATCCAAATGTATTTGAAAAATTTATATTCTTAATTCATCATAATAATAATATTAAATCAAATGAATATTATTATTATAGTTAGATTGAGATATAAAATTTGTAATTATTTGAAGTCGAAACAAGTAAGATCGGTTTTTATATGCACTTAACTAGTGGAGATAAATTAGATATATGGTGAAGTATTAATGTTGAGTCCGTGTGAACTTATAATATTTATATTATAGTGACTATAGTTATTACTCCTATATAGGTTTATATAATATGTTATATATGTATATATAGATTATTTATAATATATTTTATATTATATGTATATATAGATATATGTTTAAATTATTATATTTTATTTTAGTGTTATAATAATATATATATATTTTATATAATATACAAAGAGTGGCACTGATATATATTAGAGGGATAGTTTTATCTCCGGTTAATTATCTTAATTTAACAATAATAACAAACAAATTTAACTGCGTTTAATTTCATTTAAAGGCCGTATTGTTATTCGGTTAAAGAATTGTAACCGGAAAGTATATAGTTAATGTTCCTCTGGTATACAGTACCCCGCTTGGTCGTAATAATAAATATATTATGTTTATATTAATTATATAATGATGGTATATATTTTATATATATTAATATATATATATAATATATAGTAATGAATATATATATAATAACGTATTATATATATATTTATTATAATATATTACTATACTATATATTAAATATATATAATATAATATTAATATTTGAATTCTAATAATTAATATATATTATTTGTTATATATAAATATATAATTGTAGTTTTATTATAATAAGAGATATTATAGTATAGTATATTATAAATATATTATATATATATATATTTATAGTATAATTTATATATAATAATGAGTATTAATCACTAATGGGTTTAATATAGTGAATATTGGTAAGTAATATTATTATATGGAGTGATGTGAAAGAATAGGAGATTTATGAGGATACATAAGTCAGTAAAATAAGTATACTATGAGTATTATAATGACATATATGGGGTGCTATTATATTTTATTATTCATATGTGGTAAAGTTTTGTGAATATTGTTGGTGATATAGATAAGTTTAGTTCTTGATAAGAGTTTTGTTGATATTGGTAACTTTTTTATAGATATATTTATATTATATGATTTAAAATTTTTATATATTTAATATACATTATAATAGAATCAAATTTTGAGAAAGGTTTTAGTTCTCATTCTTGCATATAGTTAAATACTTTAATAAAATTGAGATGTGTTTAGCTAAAAAACACTTATATTCTTGTGTAGACTCTGGTAAATTTTAATATAAATTGTGAGTCAGTTTTTTTCCAGGTACGCCCCATTTTTTTTTTAGATGATGTCGTGCGTTTTCCTCATCGTTTGTTAATTTAGATTGGCAAGCCATTTCCTAAGGCTATGTAACGATATACTGGACAATATAGCAATGTGTAAAGGTTGGTAAATAGCTTAGATAGATAATAAGGTATAATTACCAGTGAAAATGGTTTACTCTTATAATGAACATTAGCATAGCAAGGAGTAAATAATAAAATTTCGCCGGATATATAAGAAGTATCACTATAAGCTGCGAGCGATAGATTTTGTGAGCTTTCGAGCTGATTTAATATGATTATTCAGTTTTTAAATGTTTCAGTTTTAGCTTTGTGGATGCGTGTGGTTTCGCTCATAGAGTGTGGTATAGGGTGGATTTCCAATAAGTATGGTATGGTGCTAGGCTCGTATTGTGATTTGGTTCAAAATCTCCCAATAGAGAATTATGGGATAATAATGTTGTATCATTTAGTGCTATTTTCCCAAAGAGAATAGGAATTGACGTAGACATAATTGGGCGGAGATTATATGCAAATGTTCCAAAAGTTCTATAGGAGCATACTTTCATGTTCAGCAATCGTAAATGGGTGGGACGTTGTACGAATAAGGGGTTCATGTTAGTCTTTCTCTTTATGGTTTTAGGTCGGTGGGCCACACATGTCACCCGCACTTGTATTTTGTTTATTATCACTTGATGTACATACTATAATAGGTGTATAAGGATAGTTATCTCTTATAATTATCTATTGGTATTAGATATTTTTGTTCCATATTTTTTTATATTTTTCATTTTTTGTAATAAAGTTCTATATTTGAAGTTTGAACTTGGGTATGGTTTACTTTTGATCTATTATTATTCCTATTATTTCTTGTTCGTTTCAATTCTTTCATCTTCCTATTTTTTCCCCATAAATGTGTAAAATTTTTTTTTTACATTATACATAGTGATTTCTTTTTCGGTACTGTTATTTAGTATTGCTAAGTGATTGGATTTGAGAGGTGAGTTATTATAAAGTGAAATGTTAGTACTGATTCTGTTTAGTATTAAATTTTTGCATCATCTATGTTCACAATAAAGGTTCTTGTTGGTGTAAGATAAGAATTATGAACAGTTAAGAAAACATTTAAAAAGTCCAAGAGTTCAATAAAAGATTATTTTTAATTATATATTGTAATTGATTAGGGTTTCTGTTATTATTTTTGCTTGCTGATGAAGTAATGTAGTCTGTGTGTTTTTTTAAGTATAGAGTTTAATTTTATAATAACAATGCGGATATTATGCGTGAATTATGTAAATTATTAGTTGATTAAAATACCTGTGAATGTTGTGTTTCCTATAACGCTTGTTTTGAAATATGTTGTTTTTTTTATATTAATTATTTATCATCTGATAGACAAATGTACCAATGAGGTTTCTTTTCTTCATTATTATTCATCTATCAACTCAATATTACCTTTCACACAACTGGTGTGTTTTGAATGATATAATGTGTATATAAAAATAATGCGTAGGATGTCGTAGTACGTGGGAATGTGTAGAGAAGTTGAAAAAGGAAGTCATCGGTACATACCTCTATAGAAAACCGTTTAAATTTCCTCCGGGCATTCATTAAGGCAAATAGATTGCAAATATAGCACATGGAAAATGTTACTTAGGAGTAGGCCCCAATGGGACTACCCCGATAAGCAACACCATCAACTGCTGCGGAGGGGATATAAAATTTCCGTTAAAATAAAATATTATATCCTGTTGATAAAAAAATTATAAATAATAATTCCTCAAAAACTTGATCTATCCAGACCATTAACAGTGGATGTATTGGCAAATAATGAGTATAAGAATGATGTGTCCTAATAGTTCTCTTTTAAAAGGCAACGTTAGTGGAGACAAACTTTCTACGTCGGAAACTGCCCATTAGTATTTGTGTTGAGTTAGCATCCGGGAAGATTTAAAGATTTCGGCGACGAAAGAGAATGTGTCTTTAATAAGTCATAACTTATTCTTGGGTGAGTAGATTATTCCAATATGGGGGTATAGGGGGGAGGGAGAGATTTTGCAATCAGTTGTATAATAATATACCATGGTGCCAACATACGAGATAAGAAGTGTGGACGGGAAATGTGGGCCAGTACGAAAAGTTCGATAAGACGCGTGGGTTGGCCGAATTCGTTCACAATTTTATCGTTGAGCTAGAATGGCACAGGTGAAAGATTATAAAAAGCTTTGTGCAAAAGTTCTGATTACCCCAGTATGCATAAGTTCGTGACACCTAGAATCATGATGGGGGGGGGGGGTGATACTATGAAATGTAAATGGGAGGCTTAATGGAAATACATTTAGGCATATCACTGGATATTTGGAATAATCATTATTATATTGTTTATTAGGCAGGTTCGTATTATCGTAGAAATGTTTTTGTCTCACCTTTTATTATTTGGTCTCTCACTGGTTATAAAGATTGCACATGGACGGAGTCATGTCCTTTATACAGCATTCGTATGTACTAATATAATGTGCTGGACCAAATACATTCTCATACAGTGTTAATGGAGCGAGTCTGTGGGAGATATATATAATTCAAAGTTTTGATGTGGACTTCCGTCGGAGTAAATAATACAAATAGCATAACAAGATACCTAGTAAAAAGTTTAATTTCGTTTAACCGTGGTAAAAATTTTTTATTAGTGGAATGCCAGAGGTTTGATTAGGTGTGTACTGCTTGTTGGGTTTTGTCTCATTGGCAAGGTCCTGACTCTTTTGAACAGTCATCATCGATTCTCATTGTGAACGGTACTTTGCGGAAATTCATATTGTGTGCTTAGTGTAATGCCGCAGGTGAGTGAGTTATACTTTTTAGAACGGTGTTTTCTGTAGTGAGAAGGATAGTTGAGCGGATGACTCAAGCTAATTAGTGTGTGAGCTTGTTAATCCGAGATCGACTCAGAATATGGAGTTCTAGTGTTTTGAGCTCGAGTGGTATCTGTCATCATGGCATCTACATAAATTTGAGGCTCACAAATATGTAGAATTCTATAATTTGATTTTGAGGAAAGATATACGCTTGCCTTTTATCATTGTCCTTGATTGTAAGAATGATTATAATAGTGATGAGTAATCTATATATCTTAATTATGTTTCAAAGATAGCGTAGGCGTTTTGTATATTGTTATATTTCCATTTTATCATTTTAAATATAATGCACCTTACACCAACTAAAATTCAATTCACTTTATCCCGGGCGTGGATTTTATATAATAATTAATTTACCTGTTTAAAACATCTTTTTCGGATAGAGCATAACAAGAATTTCTGCGTTTTCTTCTGTTATATAATTAATCTTTTTCGAAATGAGAATTTGGACATTATTAAATTCGATATTTTCGATATATAATTTATAATGAATTTTGGACTTTATTTTCCACAGTTGATTTGTAATCGTTTTTATTTTGACTATTATAAATCTTTTGTGAATTGTAAAATATGCTTTTGGATTAAGAAATTAGATTTCTAAGATATAATTTGCTACTATTATTTATTACTTCAGTAGCCAATAAATGTAAATTCACAAATGTAAGACAATACCTTTTTATGGAGAATTTTGTATATGAGAGTTTGGTGATTAAATTCGCACACCTTGAATGTAAGAATTTATTTATAGAGTATTTCCTTGTAACTCTCTCTCCCTCTCAGTATCAATTCTTCAAGGGATTAGCTCTCATATTTCAAAGGTGTGGATGAGAAGGTTTATAAATATGTCGAAAATTCTTCTAAAGTTAAAAATGCTCACTTCCTTTACCTTTTTATTGTTTTCATCATTAGTGATATATACTCAAATTACAAGTCGGTTGAACTGTGATTGCTCAACCTACATAGGTAAGGATCTACTCGTAGTCATTTCTTAATTTCCGCTTATTGTATTCTGTAACTCATAAATGTATCTCCTATTATTAGAACTTTGGAACATTTGCACCATCCGTACCCATTTATTCTGCTCTCGAATACAATTTCATCGTCTTCTCAGAAATAAATTCATCCTATTATTACAGTGATTCAAATTTTTCAATATATTTGTGATATTGAAAGATAGAGTTTGAAACCTAAATCTCAAAATGTTTCCTTTATTATATTTGTGCCATAATGCTCCAAATCTAAATGAAAATTTACAATACTGAAAATATTTTTAATACTGTAAATAATCATTCTAAAAATTAGTGAGACTTTCATTTTTAATATTGAGAAATTATTAATTCTTATTTCTTTTCAGTTTAATATTTAAATATTTATTTAATTGATTTTTAGTAATATATTGTTTTGGTAGAATTTTATTTTATATAATAACTGTTATTTTTGGTACAGAATCTTCTGTTAATGAAGTAAGTGATCCCAAAACTTACTTTTCTAGATTTTATTTAAAATTTTAGTATTCGGGCAGTTTTATTAAATTGCAATTATGTGCTATGTATGTCAGCTGAATCTTTTCCATTAAGTGGGTACAAGGACTGATGTAAATAGGATCGGTACACACCGATAAATCTAGTTTCGGAGTTTTTGCTTAATGGTGCAAGAGGGTCTTGATTTTAAGGAATAATATAAATTTTTCACTTTTAAACATATGGTTTTTATAATGAATTAAGTTTATTTGTAGCCAATATTTTTATACATATATTTTTTTTTAATAATTATTAAGTTTATATTAATCCTTCAAGTTTTCACTTTTTTTTTAAAATATATATTAGTTTATAGCTATAGTTATAGTTAAAATCTTTATTTCTTTAATAAGTATTATTAAGTGTATATTTAATTTATTTTTTTTACTTTTTATTTTGAATGGTTGACCATTTACCTGCAACTATTGGCTTATTCTATCCCTCTCTCAATGCTGAGATTATAGGTAATTTAGTATCCTAGTTTATATTTTTATATATCACACTTTTAAGACTTTTAATAATGCTGTGCCTCCCTTTATTAGCCTGAAAAAGTAACAAATAGTTTTTTTATTAATATTTTTAAAAAATTTATGTGTATAATTTAATTTTTTTTTTTTTTGTATTTGATAATATAATATAATATATAAATTATATACTTACATTTTTTTTTTTTTTAAAATCTATTGATACATTATTTAAATTTTTAAGATATATTTTTTTATTTTTTCCAATTTGTTAGGTGCCTCTGATCTCTTTTGTTTGTTAAGTTTTATGGGATTTGACTAGTTTTGTCTGTGAGGATATAGCAGTCTCACTGATGTTCTTATTAATTGTGGTACGATACCGCTTCCTATTTAAAATAGTTTGTTTTTTATTTTTTACAGAGGCTTATAACCCTGAGAGAGTCGCAGATTGTGTTGAGGTCCTACCATTTGTTTATCAGTTTTCGTGATATCTTTATTATGAGATTCTTCATGTGTCGATTTAGATGGCAGTCTTTTCTCACATATATATGTTGTGTATTAATTTTTATAGCTATTATAATAAATAAAATCATTTAAGTGTTCTTACTGTATTAAATGAACATTCTTCACTCTTTCCCATCTCACTTTGTTCCTTACAAAAAATGATAGTGAAAAATAAATGTGTTTCTCTTATTTTATTATTTTTAAATTTTTTTTTTTTTAATTTATTCTCTTTAGGATATGTCATAATTTTTGAGTTGGATTATTGATCCATATTTGTATTTCTTTATTTTCTTCATATATAATGAGAGAGTGCTGTATTTCTTGTTTTCTTGTTTTATTATGTACAATCTCTTTGAAGAATTTGAATATTAATTACAACTTTATCTTCAGCGAAGACCAATATTGAGGGTATAAGCATTTATTATTTTTTAACTTATTCAATGAGAGTCATGTGATTGTTTTTTTTTTTATTTTTTTGTGTTATTTGTTTTATTTTTTTACTTTTTTTTTGTTTTGTGCGTACCTAATGGCTTGATAGAATCTCAATTGAATTTGCATGATGGCGTAATCCTATGATGGTTCTTTTTTGTTTGTATAAGTCTTATTATGATTTTTTTTTTAATATAGACCAAAAGTTTCTTTTTGTGGGTGGTTTTAAAGTGTTTATAATCAACCAGTACAAAGATATATGAAAAATAGTGTTTCTTTTTTTAGTGTGTTTTTTAACTCTCTTTTTTTTTCTTTTTTTAATGAATACTAAAAATTCATATTTTTTTAGACTCAAAAGATTTATGATCTAAAGGAGAAAACTTAAAATCAGTAAATAATTGAAATGTAGCTTTAAGTGTTTTAGAAGAAAAAAAAAAAAAAAAGTAAAATAGGTCCAATAGGAGGTTGGTGGTTGATTAATTGGTGAATGTAATTGTGTAATCCATTTCAAATTATAGCTTTGTAAATTTTATCGCAAAATTATTTGAAGTTTTCACAACACATTTATAGCATTTATATTTTTTTTTTTTTAATTTTAAATTTCTGATTTAAAAAGATTATAGTGTTAATAGTATACATATGTAAGAATATGTTTTGGTTTTTAATTTTTTATATTTTTAATATTTATTTATATATTTTTTATTATATATTATATTAATTATATAGTATTATTTTAATATATATAATTTATATTATATATTAATTATATTGTATTGTATATATATATATTATTTATAATTATTATTATATTATTTATGAAATATATATATTAATATATTTTTTTATTTATTTTAGTTATTATTTTATTATTTTTTATTTTTTTTTTTATAGTTATACCTAGTATTACTATTGGAAGAAGCAAGTATTACATTAACATATTAGGGAGGATATTACTCTCAATGTGTATTTAAGTTTTAAAGTGTTTTGAAAATTTATTAAGTTTTACAAGTATATATATATTGTTGTGATTGTGAATATCATATGTGTTCTTGAGCTTTGTTTTCCTAAGCTTGTGTTTTTGCTTCTCTCGCCTAGAAGATTTGGAGTTTTTTGCATTATGTGTTTGACTGAGAATACATTATTCTTTTGTGAGGAATGAATTATAAATGTCGTTATACAATAAATTGTATTTAGTTGTTTTTTATGTTTTTAGATCTTCATGTTTGATTGTATTTATTTTTTGTGATTAATTAATTTTTTTTTTTTTTTTTTTTTTTAATATTTTGTGGTAGTTTGTTCTCTCATGTATAGAATATATTATTTTGTATTTGTAATATTCTTTTTTAATATCGCTATTTTTGTTTTTATTTTAATAATATTTATTTGACATTTCTTTATTTAATTTCTCTATTTATGGACAAGTATTCTATGTCAATTGTGGTTGTCTTATTGTACTTATATACTACGCATTTGTTTACTTGTATGCTTCGAGATTCCCTGTTCTTCTATCCTGTGTTATTAAGTGTTTTTTTTTTGTGGTCGAGTTGTCATTTTGTTCATTGTTGGCCATTGTTGTTAACTTGAGTTATGTATCTATCTATTATCCCGTATTCGTAGCTTGCATTAGGGTATTGTATATAATCTGTGGATGGTTTTTGGAGCTGTTGTGTAGATAGATATAAGGGATGGCTCTGTTGTGAGTGCGAGGTGTGTTTTGATGCATTCTGCTTGTGGTGTTTGGTTTTATTTATTTTTTTTTTAGGATATTTCTGTGTTTGTTATATTGTTTCTTATTTAATCATCTAATGGTTAACTTAAGAAATGTCTTGTGTGTTTGAATGTTTATATTGTGTGAGAGGAATAGCTGCCTTGAGAGGACTCATTCTATTGCTGTATAGTGTTTGTGAATACTTTATTGAATTAATTTTAGGGTTTGTAGCTGTTACTGATCCCTATGGTGTTATTTGGTGCAACCCAAACTTCTTTTCTGTTACTTCTTTTCAAGGATAGATTTGGGGTTCTATTTTTGTGACGTACTTATCTATTTGTCTTTTATTGGTCTGTGTTTCGTTGATCAGTATGGTCTGGTTTTGTTTGAGTTATTTATATATCTTTACTTTTACTTTATTGTGTTTAATAATTATTTTCCGTGTTCTATATCTACCTCATGTTTTCTTACTCTATCGAGTTTTTGTTTCCTTCGTGTTTTGGTTTCTCCGACGATTGTTTGAATTCTTTTCGTGTTATTGTCGTTTTTGTTTTTCTTTTTGTAGGCACTCTATATGTTCGGTTTGAGCATCTTTTTTTATGTTCATAACTGGTGTGCTTGTTTCTTTTATGTCTATAAGTTTAGAGATGGGTTTTTTTTTTCTGATACAGCTTATTATTACTTGATTATACTCGCTAATGTTCAGGATATAGTTTTTTGTGGATTTTATTATAAGCTTTTAAGGAACGTACATCTCAGTTACCAATTATATAATATTCAGTGAGGTGGTTTGTTTTTTCTTGGTTTTTTTTTTTTCTTTTTTTTTGGGTTTTTCTTTTTGTTTTTTTTGTTTTTTTTTTTTTTTGTTGCTTTGTTTTTTTCATATCGTTTTTCTATATGTTTTTTTTTGTGTTTGGAATTCTTGTTTATCTTAAAGAACTGTCATGATTTCTTATTTTTTTAGGTGGTCACGATAGAGAGAAGATATGATTTTGATTTTTTGTGATTCAATAAATGCTTACCAGTATAATACATTGTACCTTTAATTTATTTTTATATTCCTGTATTTATTTACATTATTTATTTTATTTATTTGTTAGTGCTTGGATTATTTTGTGTGTTTTTTTGAGTAGCGTATTTAAATGTAGTGAATTAATGTGATAAATTTTTGTGGTTTCGTGTGTTGGATTTGTAGATAGAGGAGGGAGAGGAAGAGGGTTGATAAGGTGGTTGAATTGTCTCCCTATAGGTATTTCTGTGTTATAATTGTATGATTTCTAGGATGATATTTTTTAGTTATGTGTGTGGTGTGTATTCTGCGGCAGAGGATGTTGTTAAGGTTGAGGATAGTTTCTGTTGTTTTATTAGCTTGGACAGTTGCCGTTTGATTTTATAGTTTATACATATTTGAGTTGTTCTTTAGTATATGGCTTGTCTGGATAGCCCCTAGTTTTGTATGTTTGGGTGCGCGTAGATGTTCTTTTATTGAGGTGTTGTACATGTGAGGTTATTTGTTAGGAATATTAATTTGGCTGTTCCGTGGACGGTAGGGCCCGCTGATTGCGCGGTGGATTTCTTGCTGTTGTTTTTGCTGTAGGAATTTATTTCTTTAATTTTTCCTTTTTTATAAAATTTATTGTTATTTTTAGTATTTTACTTTAACTTTAGTGGGGGTAGAGGTTTGAGTAATATTTTTATTTGTTATTTTTATTATTAATTTATGTTAGGGATTTGTGGGTTTTATGGTGTTAATTTTTGTGAGTGTTTGTATGTTGTTTTTCAATTTTGGGCACGATTCCAGGTTCTCATCATTTGTTGTGAGTTATGTTTTGGTTGTTATTTGGTGTATGTGTATGTGTTTATTTTATTAGATTTTTTTATTTTGTGTTTTTTATAATTTATCGTGAAAATAATTTTTTGTCGTTTTTGTTTATGTTTTGTGATTCTAAGATATTTTTGAGGGTTATTTTTTACCTTATTTCCTAGACTCTCTTTGCATTGGCGGATTAATTTTTATTTATTTTCTATTTGTAAGGGTCTGATGATTTTGTGTTATAGGTGTTGAGCTTAGTGAGTTTTGTGTTGTCTTTATCTTTGCCTTATGATGCTGTTAGTCTTATATTTCTTTTTTATATTTTAATTCTTTTAGTGATATGTATTTTTCGTGATGAAAAAGTTATTGGTTGATAAAACCGGCTTGTTTTTTTGCTTGTTAATTGTTTATTTTTTTTCTGTTATTTTTTTTTTTTTTTTTTTTTTTTTCTATTGTTGTGTGTGTTTTTGTTTTTTGTGGGAATTAAGCCGTAATGAGAATGGTATTGGTTATTGTAGGGAGCCGTTTATGTTACTTGTTTGTTGGTATTTTTCGGTATTTTAAGAATTTATTGCATTTCCTCCTCGATTTTCTTTTTTTTTGGTGAAGTTATTTGGTGAAAAATTACTTGTACTATTCGTTGGAGATAAGTTTTTCAAATCTTGTTTTTATAGTTTTTATCTGCTCATAAAGTATTTTAGGGATTTCATAATGTGTGTGTTTTATTTTCTAATCAGATTGGGTTTATAATATAAGTCTTATTGTTTATATTGTATAAGTTGTTTTGTATGGAGTGAGTTTGGTGAATATAGTAGGTATATATATTGATCATAGTGATTTATTTAAATATATATATTTTAGTAATCTTATAATATATTATATTGGATTATTGAGTAAGTTAGATTTTATACTATATTTATATTTAGTGTATAATTATTTATATATATATACGTGAATATATTCGTATCGTTATGTTTTTTCAGTATTTATAGTATGTATATAATTAGAAGTAGGGATATTTGTAATTACTTCTAGATTATGGTAAAATTACTTTGATTTGATAGATGAATTATTTATTCTCGTTTTGGTTAAGTTTGAGAGATTAGTATTTTTATGATTTAGTGATATATGTGAATAATCAATCGCAAATGGGGTAAAGTTTAGTCCATGTTTTGGTGTGAGTTTTTATTTGTTTTTTGTTTGTTTATTTATTCAATTTGCATGGGTTATGTTTTGTATTTGCGTTACGCGGAACTTTTGGTCAAGGGCGCCTGGAACACCGTACATTGATATGTTGATGGACAGAGAGTTGATGCTGTCTGTTGAGATGACATGGCGGTCGTTGTGTCTGTCGACTTGGCGAAAAGAGGGCATCATGTAAGTATATAAGATAGAAAATATTAGTATAGAAAATGGTGAGTGTGTTCGAGAGTTTATCAGTGTAGTACGTGCAAGATTGGGCATTCGTGAGCGTGAATGGTATGTCAGGGTTCAATTGTCAGAGAGTGTTAAGGATCGTGTTTAGGATAGTATGAGAGTGTCTTAACTATTCCTGAGAGAGTCAGAGAGCTTTTTTTTCTTGCGATACTTGCAGAAGAATGTTATAAGGAATGGAAAATTGGTAGAGACTAGAACTGTAAATTACTGTATTTGTCTCTGTTTAGAAATTTTATTGTTATAGGAAGTGTATAAGAGTGACTGGACAGACAGGATTCGTGGCCTCCTTGTCGGTTATAGTGAAAAAAGAAAGGATTGTTTAGTATAATATGCTATTGGTGTGAGGTTTATTGTTCTGATTTTTAGGAGTGAGTTTGTGTTGTGGAACCTCGGAGACCTGTTGTATCAAATTAGTGACTAGTAGCACATATGTGGGTTTGTAGTTCGGTATTCTTCTTTTATCATTCTCTCATTCTATATTATTTTATAGATGGTGGATTATACAATCCTCTCTTCCGTTGTGGAGGAATGTGATTCATTACTGCTCTCGAAACTTATTCAATTTTATTACTAGCGTGGAACAAACGCCCCGTATATGCATAGATATAAGCTATATAATATTAGCAACTTGTGTTAGTCGGTTGAGTATATAAGTTACGAATGTGTATATAGTCACTGCTTCTCTCAGAACTTATATATTATACTATCAGTAGTTGAGTGGGTATTTTCTCTCATAAGAATGATTTAATATAGTTTGTTTTTTTTAGTGTGGAAGATTATATCGAGTATTATTCTCAAGTTTTTTTTATGATATAATATATATAAGTAGATAATAATCTTGATACCATGAATGGTCTTTGGATTTGTGAAATAACTCATAATAATTTTTTCATTGTAAGACACTTGAACTTATAAGTAAGGAGAAAGAAATGTTCACTTGATGGTATCTTTTCATGTTTCGTTCTCATATAGTGCTACTCTCTATTAGGGTCATATATTTATTTTTTATTGGCTGTTTTGTTATGTTTTGTCTCTGTTTTTCATTAGTGTGGAGAGGATGTGTAAAGTTAATGTTATGTGGGATGATCGAGCGTAGTTATCAGCGGTTAATAGTGATAGGAGACACAGTAACATCATTGATGCAAAATAGAAAAAGAATTAGGATTGAACAGAGTTCTGTGATTAACGTCACTATTGTATAGCAAATCTTAAGGAAATATATATATATGCTTGGTATTGGGTGGTGACTGTATCCACTAGTAGGCAGATCATTAGAATGGCTCTGGAAGAATCGGTATTAATATATATTTCAATGGGAGGGAAAGCGTTACACCACGAGTTGACGCGAAAGAGATAGAAATGGTAGAGAGAAAGAGTGAGTGGATGTAGAAGAAGGAGAGAGAGATTTCCTGTAGAGGATGAGACTTTTGACGTAGATGAATGTGCCCAGGTTATTTTTTAGAGAGATTTGAGATTTGATGAGGAGTGAATGGATGGACCTTTAGATGAGGAGCGAGGGGTATGCCAGTGAAGAGAAGAGATTGTGACTTTCCCAGATTTTGAGGTAAGGTGTTATTTGTGAAATTGAGGATCAGGTTATGAGGGTGATGTATTGGAGGGACTGAGATAGATGATAGCAGAGTAGTATCAGATGACCGATTTGAGAGTGAGGGAAAGGTAATTTTGGAGTGAAATGATTATTTCGTTATGATGTCGATTGAGAGAAGGTTTGGAGCAGTAATGCTGTGTTGCTTGTGCTGCAAGACTAATTTTTCTATATACTCTTCGTTTTTAAGGTTATACTCTGCGGCCATAGCTCTAAAATTATTCCACCGAAAATTTCTGTGGTAAGAGCTCGATACAGAGAAGTGAGGCGTGATGATGTCAGAGAATGTAAATATGTAAGAAGGAGAGTCGCCATGGTAATACGTCCTGGTGTATAGGAAAGCCTATATTGATAAGTCAGGAAATGCATAAGTATTGTAGATAAAGATGATCGACTTGCAATCTTCTTGAAGTCTGCCTGGTATTCCACTCCTCAGCTTAACAGAAGATCTTCCAAATTTTATTCCAAACCCCTACCGGCCACCAATGTAATAGGATTCGTATTCGTTCTTGCGACCTAATGCTAGTGAGGGTGAAACAAGCAGACTATTTCGAAATATTAATACAAACAATTTAATATCATAACTTACAAAATATTCATCATTAAAATTACTTAAATAAATACTAACCCTACATTATCCTATCTTAATACAAAAGCAATAAAAACATTACACTTCAAACAAAATACACAAGGAGCCAATTCTGTGACTTTCAGTGCTCCAATGCGCGTCGAAGATCGCAAGGTCGGCAGGAAGAGCACCGTCCCCGTCTGTTGAGTGCCCTTTCGTGAAGAATAGCTGTGAACCTGGTCCCCCTGGAACGTCGCTCAATTCAAGTCCAAGAACCCAGTAATTTCAAGTAATGCGACCCCAGTGCGTCTAGTCGACCCCTCGCTACAGCTTCCTTCCAATCGGGTTACTCGTCATCTGGAAACTAGTACACCAACCAGCTCTGCCTGCGCGATCGTCTCGCGCCTTTGTACAGATTCTTCATTAAATGCCTCCATACCAAGTCCTGATCACACGGGACGTTGTAACCTGTGGACTTTTAACAAATTGAGACGAAACATTCACGGCTTTCCTTTATTAACTTAGCGTTCTTTTCACCACCATGCTGCTTAACACCAATAATAACAAACTTACAGTTGTAACTAGTGCTTCATTGAACTGGCTGTACAGAGGACGATGCCAAGCCAAAATAACATGGCTAACCTTTATAACTCTTTGGTTGGTTAGCTTTCTATTCAGCACTATCCCTACCACAAGACTCCCCCTCAGTGATTGGAGCCTCCAATCTCTAAAAAGGAAGCAAAACTTACCAATCACTTCACCCGTGAACCGAAAAATGTTCTTTACTTACAACTAATTGCATATTTTTTGCCGTATGACTTGTTGCAATCTTCTTGAAATCTTCCTGGTATTCCACTCCTCAGCTTAGCAGAAGGTCTTCCAAATTTTATTCCAAACCCCTACCGGCCACCAATGTAATAGGATTCGTATTCGTTCTTGCGACCTAATGCTAGTGAGGGTGAAACAAGCAGACTATTTCGAAATATTAATACAAACAATTTAATATCATAACTTACAATATATTCATCATTAAAATTACATAAATAAATACGAACCCTACATTATCCTATCTTAATACAAAAGCAATAAAAACATTACACTTCAAACAAAATACACAAGGAGCCAATTCTGTGACTTTCAGTGCTCCAATGAGCGTCGAAGATCGCAAGGTCGGCAGGAAGAGCACCGTCCCCGTCTGTTGAGTGTCCTTTCGTGAAGAATAGCTGTGAACCTGGTCAACCCGGAACATCGCTCAATTCAAGACCAAGAACCCATTAATTTCAAGTTATGCGACCCCAGTGCATCTAGTCGACCATTCGCTACAGCTTCCTTCCAATCTGGTTACTCGTCATCTGGAAACTAGTACACCAACCAGCTCTGCCTGCGCGATCGTCTCGCGTCTTTGTACAGATTCTTCATTAAATGCCTTTATACCAAGTCCTGATCACACAGAACGTTGTAACCTGTGGACTTTTAACAAATTGACACGAAACCTTCACGGCTTTCCTTTATTAACTTAGCGTTCTTTTCACCACCATGCTGCTTAACACCAATAATAACAAACTTACAGTTGTAACTGGTGCTTCATTGAATTGGCTGTACAGAGGACGATTTCAAGCCAAAATAACATGGCTAACCTTTATAACTCTTTGGTTGGTTAGCTTTCTATTCAGCACTAGTCCTCTCACACGCTTTCAGAGATTGGAGCATCCAATCTCTAAAAAAGAAAGATACTTGGAAATTTAATATATTAAGTATATACGTTAGGAAAAAATAGAATACTCACTATAAAAGGTGTATACGTAAGGTAAGAAAAACAGAGGTATAAATAGATAAACAGTATTTGGAATGAGATGAGATGAATTGAAGGACTTATTATAAAGGGATAATAGGAAGTACTCTTCTGGAAGGAATAGGCGCGAAATTGTTTTAAGAAATGAGATAAGGTAGGAATCTGCTTAGAATAATGTGAATAGGTAGAATGGTAATGATTTGTAACTGATTAAAGGGTGTTAGAAGAGGAGCGTGGATAAAGATAAACTATTTTCGAGAAAATATTACTGTCAACAATATGATAACAGTAATTAAGAAGTAAGTAGTGATAAAGGATATGTAGTGTGAGGTTTGAATATGGTGGCAAGAAGGATATAATTAGGTATTTTGGGGTGAGGTTATTTGGTAAAGGAGTAGAGGTAAATGGTGAAAATAAGAAGTGAAAAAGTAGAGAATGGGTAAAATCTGCTCAATGGTATGATGTATTAATTTACTGGTGATGATCAAGAACGGAGGAGGCGAGATGGTGATTTGATTGGATTTGGAAGTTGTGTAATAAAGTGGTTTATTGTAAATAGGTTGTATGAGTTGGCATGTTGTAGAAATTTGAGAGTTGGAGAAAGGAGCAGTTAAGAATAATCCCTTTATTATTCCCTACTTGATATAAGGGTAAGGGAGAAGGGGAACTGTAAAGAAATTATAGGGGAAAGTTTAATTTGTGTATAGATGGAGTATTGTTTATGAGGGAGGTATAGTAAAAGCCACGCATTTATTTTCCATGAGGTCGAAAGAGTTAGCGTCGACGTTGACATCTGTAAAGAACCTGATTGGTGAGAGAACATAGGGTGCGTTATAAGGAGTAGGTCGAGCCAGTGTGATATATGGTGGATGGATATCAAATCTTTCACATTGAAACAAATGATTGAGAAAATGAGTGGAGAGAAAATGAAAGAATAAATTGTATTTAGAGTTTATTGGATATTGCAACCAGGACGTAATGATAGAGTTAATAAGGCAGAAAGGGTTTGATCGTGGCAGGAATGTTCAGTCTGATAATATTTGTGTTATTGGATTGTGTGAGAAGATTAAAAACTTCGATGGAATCAAAAAGTATTATGATGATAGTAGAACAGGGGCCGGTATGTGTGTGAGGAATTATAAATGGTGTCATAAGCAAAGTGTATGAGTGGTTTAGGAATTAATAGCATAGTAAAGACAGGGTTGTGTTAATGTACTCCTTGAGTATTGTTTACCAATTTGTATCATTGGATGGGCTCTAATGAAGACAGATTTCAGAATTGTTTGGTTGGAAAAATGGCTATTAATTGTATGTTAGAAATTGGTTCGGAGAATGGAAGAAAGTGGAAGGGTGCCCATAAAATTATAAGTGTAACAATTAAATTGCCGGATGTTTGGTTCTGATGTGGTGAAATCTGAAGAGAGAGTTTGAGAGGATTGGGTAAGGGATTTGGCAGGCGTGTGTACAAAGGAGGGGCTTTGAAAGTAAAGCGTGATAAAGTAAGTTATGGTTGTGAGTTGGAGGGCACATCCTCAGTGTGAGTTATGTTAGATGGTGAGCAGTCTGGAACAAGTGTCTGTTTAAATATAAAATATTAAGGGTATTTGTTGGATGAAAAGGGAACGGACGATGCAGAGTGTAAGTAGGATAAAGCTCTGTGAATGGCGAGGTAAGGGTTGGCTGGTTGCAAATTAGATCGTATTGGTGAAATGTAAAGCGGCGACTAGGTGCTTGGAGTGCTGGGCCTCAGCGGTTTTACATGGGGGTATTTGGTACCTGTGTTTATTGTTAATAGTAGATAGAGTACTTATGGTCTGGAATAAGAAGTTGATAGATCTATTTAAGAGAATTCAATGTGTTCAGATATGGAAATCCATTAGGGGTGTGCTAGGTGAATAGAGAAGAATTGATAAAGTGAGGAATGAACCTTATTAGAGAGTGGTTGTGTGGTGTGAAGAAGGGGTTAATGAGAGAATAAAAAGATAAAAGTTATGATTGAAAAAGGTTTTAGGTCATCATGAGAAGGATGAATGTATAGTCGGAATGGTTAAGCCAGGATGCTATAAAGTGGGCGAGTGTGTTGGAAACCGACGGGCTGGGAGACCGAAAGAAAAAGTGGATTGAACCAGTAAACGAATGTTTGAAGGAGAAGAAATTTGAGTTTGGGAGTAGAGGACGAGAAGAAAGGTGGTATAAGCAAGGAGTGAATGGCGGGAGAATTGTAAAGAGGAGGGCTATGGTATTGTGGCCCACACCATGGGAAATGGATGATACCCGCCTTTACATTGACGATCTACCATAGGAGGGTCGCCATCGCTGTCCCATTGAAGCTTTAGGTTGTGGATTTTTCCTTGACTGCGATGAGTTCCACTAATTAATGGTTATGAAGGGGCTGGCGGTAAGGGGCTGGAGCTTTCCATTTTCGACCTTTTGTCATATCCTTCTACTGCTTATTCTGGTATTCCGAAATGCCGCTCGCGCACATGGGAAAATAAAATATAACATAACAAAAAAAAAATCCCATATCTAATTGGGAAAAATATAAGAACATGGAAGAGTGAGTGAAGAAAAGAAATATAAAATTATATATTTATTATATTATATATATATATCACTCACTAGTGATATAGTAGCCGTCAAACACATCTACATAGTAATATATATATATATATACTATATATATATATATATATTTAATATATATAATAGCTTTTAAATATATAAATATTATTAATATATATTTTAATATATATATATTAATATAATATATGATATATATATATATATATGGATACGTAACACACCTATATTCAACATAGCCTGTAATATATATTATATATATATATATATATATATATAATATATAGCGGTGTAACCGGAATGTTCATTACGACCCGGAGTTAAATAAACTCCTACCAAGTAGGATGGTAACTTCTGCCTACCGCGGGGAAAGGCAGCAAGAATCAATCAATTTCCCCCCTAACACCAGGAAGGTATTAGTTACATTGCTAGATAGGTAGCCAAGGTACTGACGCCGGGCCCACAGGTATCGTTATATTTATTGTTTATTTTTTTATTGTAGGAGGTAGACTGGTTTCTAAAATGTTTTAAAGTCTATCTTCTTCTCATGTATCCGTTACTTTCTTTCTTAAATAAAGCGACTAACTGCCTCTCTTACAATGGAGAGATGTGTAGAGAAATCCGGGACCTACCTAAGATATAATGCATACTATCTGCCAACCAGACATGTTGGACTAAGCAGATATATAATACGAAAGATAGCCGCAATGGGTACACCGACTATATGCTCCCACATTCGAACCTCCCAGAAATAACTAGGCTACACTGTGCAATTTGTAACCCCCCTATATTATCATAAACCTTTTCCGGGGTCAGCCCAAATCGACCAACTTTAATATCCTCATTCACTCCATATCTACAATCTTAACATTAATGGCTTAAGTAACACAATAAATCACATAGAACTTCAATCATTTACTCAAAAAACAACAACATTCATATGGCTAATCAATAAGAAAACCTCTCCTTCTCTTAACACGTCACGTTACTCCCTCCTCCGTTTCTAAATGGTTACAACTTTCCATTTTTCTCACCCCTCTCAACCATCTCTCAATCACTTTACCCTCTTAAATTGATATTCGCAAACGACAAATATTCCCTTAACCTGAAACAACACAACCACAAACCAACACATTCCACCCTATTTCCCGACACATTAATAAAATCCCAATCCTGTTCCATCCTCCTGAACAAGAGCACCTATAACATCTTCAATCTCTATATACGTCACCCCACCACCACAACCATTATGGGAGAAAAAAATCCAATATCCTTCCCTTCTTATTCGTGAAAAATGACACACCCCCGTTAATCTATATTTATTATTTCTTTTTTTTTTTTTTTTCTACATTTTCGCTATGTATCTCATTCTCGGAGGCGATTTTAACGCCTCACCACGTCTCCGCTGTGTAATTATTTAAGTATCTACCTTTCCTCTGACCCCCTGCGGCAACATACTCCTATTGAACGAAATTAGAAATCCTTAGTTAATCTCAAATATCAAAAACCTCCCTAACCGAATTCCCTCTCCTACCTAGCAATACCAATCTCCTCTCACCCTGATGACTCCCTGGTCACATCTGGTTTCCACCCTCCAATTACAATCACCGAACTAACCATGGGACACCACTAAACTTGACCTTACACTCAGCAGCACCTCCCCATTCTCATTTCCCTCAACCTCCGTCTCCCGATTCAACCCCCAAATTAATCAGATCACAACATACATCAACGTACAATATAAGAATAACATAAGGCGCATGCATTCACTGATCACATCGCACCTTCGATATATTTACCTACCACACCAATCCATAATACACGAAAAAACTCATCCGTTCCTACTTCACATCCATTATACAATTTGAATAATTTACTTGAATCACCAATAAATCAGCTAACCCGCTATACCCAAAGGCCACAGAAATTCGTACAACCCCAAACTCAACCCTGAGAAATCTAGCCAACTCATTAAACCAGAGGTAAACTCTCTCCGAAAAATTAGACCATATACCCCACTCCCCACACTCACTACTAACCAAATATCAAACCTCAATACCTAAGTCTACAAATCACGAACTCATACCACCAACACAGCTTATTCAGACTACCTGCTCTCTACTATCCAGGAGTTACAATATACACGCAACTTGCCATTAATGAAAAGAAATAACGCTGGCAAAGTCATAAAAAACTAAATAAACTCCCGAAACAACCCCTCCCTCACCTTAACGAATCCCTCCTTAGCCTGATAACTATTACCCTATCCCTTCTTCTAAACACAATCTAAAGTTATACCAGCCTAGCAAAAACATTACGCCTAATATTCTCTATCATATGCATTAAACCCAACCCACCCCAATAACAGGAAATCAAAAAAAACAAGCTCAGAAAACTTCGCCTACCAGACTACACCCTCCACCCCTATTTTAAATAACAAATGAATAGGATTTGCAAGAACTATCAAAACCCTCAAAAACTCTCCAGCAACCGGACCTGACAACATTCTCAAACCCTACATTTAAAGGACACCTTGGTGAAGCACTTCGCCTTATCACAGAAATCTTCAACAAATCCTGGCAACTTAACTATATACACTCAATCTAGGAACAAAGCATTCAATACTCCCAAACTCAAGCCTAAAAAGACGGCCTAACTCCCACCTTCCTGCTTACCGCCCAATCTCTCTCCTCTCCTACATCAGTAAAACTGCTGGAGAAATTAATAATTAAACTCAAATCTGAAATCCGCAACTAAATTCGAAGACAATTCTGAAAACCACTGCGCAATATCTACAAGCTTACCATTTCCTACAATTATCCAACACATCATCATGGCTTCAACCAATCCCCATACCATAGATCCATTCTCACAGCAATCGAATCAACAAAAGCCTTTGAGACAATTCTGTCCCACATACATTCTTATACAAAAAAACTTCAATCCCACCTTAGAAAATAACGACAAAAATGGCTTTTTAATTTCTTCTATCACATAACCGTTTTGACCAAAATTCTCCACAAAAACAATCTCTACCACTCCATTAAATTACAAAATGGAGTCCCACACCTGCCAATTCTCTCTACCATTCCTCTCAAATCTTTCTACAGCAAAAGACACTTCCCATTACCCTACCCAAATCCACCAAACTATTCACATACGCAGATTGCATATCAGCCTCATTTAATCCCCAAATCCAGACGTAAAATATGATAAGGCCACTCTTATCAAACTCACAAGAAATACTTACAACAATTAGAAATTCTTGGTTACTCTCCAATAGAATGTACACGCCTACCCCTCAATTCCTCCACCACCGCTCCTAAGCACTGACCGCTATCACCATTACTTCTATATCCATCAATAGTTTTTTCACCCTGAAGCAAACAAATTACCCCTCCCCTAAAAACTCAAAAAATTATATAAAGGACTATACCTATGACACCACATGAGTTTCCCCCCTCATCGACCAATCACCTCATACAGCTCAACGGAAACTAAACACCATCTACCCTGAGAACCCTTTCTCGACATACACAACTTCAGTAGACCAGGAAACACACCCTCTTTACCACACCACTATAAACAACTTCCTCTAGAACAAATATAAAACTATTCCTCTCACCGGCATGGCTTCCTCAGCAACTGTCAAAATTTCCTAACTCCAAAAAACTTACAATCACAACAAAACACCGCCCTATAAGAATTATCACAACGGATGCCACAAAACTAACCCCCTACATCGCAACACTTAACATGACGAGACTTACATCCTTCATATCCCACCTCAACCTGGAGATGGTGGGTTGACTCAGATTCTACAGAAACCCTAAATCCAACACCCATGTCACAAATATTCTCCAACCTCCCGACACAGACTAAAATCCCCACCCTCCTCACCAGCCAAATTCTATAATGACCTCTACAACATTATTCCCCATCCTCCTCCCAATAAGTCATGGCTCACTCATATCCATACACAACTAACTAACACGTACCTACAAAACTCCCCCTCCCCCAAAATTTTCCCTATAGAAGAAACACTGTCCAGAAGAGGCCAAATTGACCTCGCCCGGAGCAGATCAGGTCGCCACCCAAAACTCTTACAATATTAATATAGATTCAAACTAGACAATGTTACCTCCCCCACCTGCACCAGATTTCACATTTCCCAGGACACAATGGAGCAGCTCCTTCTGGGGTGGTCCGCTCACGACACCCCCCGTGTTGACTTCTCTATATCTTCCCTTCTCGACCTGTGGAACCGCCCAAGAGTGGTGGCCGGCTTCCTGGAAGCAGTGTGGCCCTCCAATTGAGGTGGGCCAGGGGCAGAAGTATGTCTTTCTGTCTTACTGTCTTACTGTCCTCCCCCAGGAAGGTCCTGGTCTTGTAGAAAACCATGACCTGTCAGTCGACTCAGCATGCTTTTCCACTCGGCTCTGTCTTCCCACAGTCTTCTCTCTTGTATTTCCTCCACTGCAGGCAGCCCGCATCTCATCAACGAATCTTTGCACGAACTCCTTCCTTCTTCCTTTGGTCCTTCCTCTGAGATCTTTCTTCCATCCGGCCGTCCACTACTCCTGTTTTTCCTTCAACCAACTCTAGGTCCTTCCCTGGCAATCCTTTTCCAAATGGTTCCCCAACCATCTGATTTTTTTTTGCCAATCTATCCTCCTCACCATAGGTGTCAACTCCGACTTCCCTTCTGACTCTTTTTCATTCCTTATTCTATCCTATATAATATATATATTAATATTTAATAGTATATATTATATATATATATATATATATATATATATATATATATATATATATATATATATATAATATATATATATATATATCTAGTATATATATATTAATATATATTATATATATATATATATCTATATTATAATATATATATATATATATATATATATATTTATATATATTTAATATTAATATTATAATATATATATATATTATATTATATATATATTAATATAATCTATATATATATCAAGGTAGTGACAAGAACCATAATACTTGGGGATTTTTTGCCATCCTCCAGCCCCAACACTAAGTATGTGCATTTGCACATAATTGAAATCTTTTAGATCTTCTTTTCTCTCGCCCTCTTTTATTCGAATATATCCATATCTTCCCAATCCTCATCCTCCCCGTACATTTTTTTTTTCATTCTTTTTTAATTTCAACCATCATGTGGCCTTTTACGTACCAAAGACTCGTCATACTCGAGTGATATTGCATCCGCAATTGGCCACTTTTTCCAATATTAACTTACGGCCACTACATGTCACGGAATCCTTCTCGTCATCTTCTGCAAATTTTGCCGTCGTCATACTTCGCAATTCTGTTACCCGTTATTTTTTTCCATTGATTATTTCAATGGAACCCTCCCGATTTCTCCGTCGTCAATTTTCCAATTCTTGGTCCATAAACACCTTCTAAAAGGTTATATCTTCGATATTTTTTGTTCAAGAATTCCTCTTCTGCAACTATTTAATAGTAACTTTCTATCTTTCTAACTTCTTCTCATTAACTGAATACTTTCTTCTAAGATAACTAGTTATTTGTAATTTGTAATTATATTGCAAAAAAGCATTTCTCGTCATTTAAGTTTCGCATTCCGCCAATTGCGGGACTACCCAACAAAAATTGAAAAAAGTTGCGGAATGCCCTAGCGGAATGCCTAAATTATTCCGCAATTTTAGTCCACATTATTTCGCAATTAGCGGCAACCAAAAATTAAATTGTGGAATATTGCATTATCATTGAATTTTCATTATATTTTTTATAGTCCGAATCTTTTTAATATAACATACTTAAAAAGAAATATATATATAATATTTATTTATTATATTATTTATTAATTTAAATTATTTATAATATATAAATTATATAAATAATTTATTAAATCTATTATATAAATTATCTTATATATATAGTATATTATATACTAATTTATTATATTTATTATATATATATTATATATAATTATGATATATATGTATATTATTTTTTTAGTGTAATGTGGCCAGAATTAATTGTTAATCAGATTGGACCACATTATTACTTTAATTAACCTTTTTTTTTTTTTATTACCTCTTTTTATGTATATTTTACCAATACCAATATCAATACTGGAATTTCAGCAAATACCAAAACTTCCTATTAATTTGTTATATTTAATAGATATGTATGAAAATAGAACCACCTATTAATTTATATTTTATAAACTCTCTAACTATAACATATTGTTACTTTTCCTTTTTTTTTATTTTTTATACACTATATAAAGACTATTTTTTTTAGAACAAAGTATTAGATCATACATTTTGGCCAATCCTTTTTAAAATACCGGAAAAAATGGCCAATACTAGGCCAAATTATACCTAATAGCCTTAAAATACTTTGGCAATATCCTAATATTATTATAGTTATATATATATATTATATATATATAAGTATATATTATTATTATATATTATATAATATTATTTATATATATATATATATAGTAATATATATATTATAATTATATATATTAATTATAAATAGGTTACCAGTATAGTTTACACAATTCTTTCCGTCACTGACAATATCCATTTTTTATTATATGCTACATATTTATGTAAAAAAAGTGATATTATTTTCTCATTTTTTAATGGTATTATCACGTAAAAATTTTTAGTTTTTATGAATTAACACTTCTTATAAAAAATTAAATAAAAATAAATCCATTATTAAAAAAAAGTGAAAATAAAAGTAAAAAAAGTAAAATATTTTTTTTGAACTTATCAATGTTAATTTAACATTTAACCTAACGTTG
>JABUQX010080630.1:0-12500 GCA_015478945.1 Trachelipus rathkii
CTTTTTATATTATATTTATATTCTATTTATTATATTATATTAATATATATATATATATAATTATTATATTTATATATATATATATATATTAGTATTATATTATTATATATTATATAGTGATTTATATATATATATATATTATATGTTACTAACGATTAACAAAGATAATTCAGACATTGAAATAACGTCTATTATATTATTATTATAGTTATATATTATATATATTATATTATTGTATTATATATTATTTTCGAGGTATGATTATATATTATAAATATATATTATATATATATTATATTAATATATTATATATAATATGTGTGAGCTGGTGCCGGTACGCGGAACGGTAGCTAAAGAGATTTGGTTTGCAGGAAATGAACAGGTATTAACTATTTATTTATTGTGAATTAAACATGAAGTGAAATGCCGTTACTTTAATGACAAAGAAGAGAACGCTGTTAATTTGGCTCCACCTGGTATAGTATAGTATATATATATAATATATAATATTATATATTATATATATATATATATATATATATATTATAATTATATATTATATTATATATATATAGTGATTATATATATTACTATATATTATATATATATATAGTTGGCTGAGCACAAGAAAGGGTTATTTTAATTATATTATATATATATATATATATATATATTATATATATATTATATAATTATATAAGTATATATATTATATGAAAATAATATATATATTATAATATATATATATATATATATATAGATAGGATTTCGAGATGAGTAATGATATAAGAATATATATATATATATATATTTATATTATTTACCGGTAGTAAGTAGGCTTATACTTCTCACACTACACTGTCTTTAGGATGCATAAGTTCAAGTACCCGCAACCTATTATCGCTACGTTCTCCTGCATGAGATAGCTCTCCAGAGGTGGAGGATGTTCCAGAGTTGCAACTGGTTGAGAGTTAAATATGAAAGGACATAGAAGGAAATGGAGACTTTCAGCCATGTACAATTGATTGACAGATGCTTGATGTGGCTGGTTTGATTAGAATCTGTGTTCTTTATAAGTGTAGGTTTGGTGGTGAAGATCTTAGTTGGCAGGGATGAATTGGATTGTTCCGAGAAGAGAGTGATATCTGGAGCTATTTTGAGGTGATGTTCGTTTAGTGATATTGTTAGGTAGTCGTTTTCTTAAAGTAGTATTCGTTAGGAGTGCAATGGATTTTTGTATGTGTGTTTGTTTGATTAGGTGGGATGTTGTTTAGAACTTTGTTTGTAGAGTGGTGCTGAGAGAAAGAAGGTTGTTTAGTCTGTAAAGGTGGGATTAGAGGGCGGGGTGCATGGTGTTATAGCGTTCTAAGTGTTTCGTCGAGGAGTTGTGTGCTATCATTCTAATGTTTGCATATAGAGATTTTAAGTTTTTTTCATGTAGATATCGTTGTAGAGATGTGGAGGGGCATTCTGTTATTATTCTGAGTGCTTGTTTTGTGTTATTTGTAATTTTCTCAGATTATTCTAGGTCAGAGAGTGTTTAGCATTTAGGAGGCGTAAATTTATGCTGGAAGGATAAGTTGTTTGTTGTTTGTGATATAGTGTGGCTTATGGTTCTAGAATTTTTAATTTCTTGTTTGCTGAAGAAGTTATGTTGTCTGTGTGTTTGTTTGTTGATTAGATTGTGCAAGTGTTTGCTAGGATTTTGAGAGTTTTGCTTAGTGGAATTGCAGTGGTTGCTTAGGTAGATTTGGAAATGTAGGGTTCCAAGTTGCCAGTCTGTAATGATTAGAGTGGTTGATGATTTGTTTGGTGAGGAGGACATTCTATTATCAGTTAGCCATATTTGGATTTGGTTGATATATGTTGTGTTGAATTTGTGGCTGTGTTAAGGTTCTGATGTGTAGTGGCGATGGTGATATAGTGGTTGGTAATGGTCGGTGTGGTCTGTTTGTTGTTGTGGGAGATCGGCATGAATAGATTAAACTAGTGTGGGGGATAGGATTGCTCTTAGATACTCCGTTGTTATGTTAACTGTGCGAGATATTTGTTGTTGCTGAATTTGGCTTGTTCTTGCTGATAGGGAGTTAAATTCATGTTTTTGAAATTTGTGGGGATGTTGAAGTTTATTATTTTGTGATTAGGTTGTTGTTTTGAACTGTTATCGAAGGTTTTGTTGATGTTCGGATTGCGATGAGTATGTATTTTTGTGTGATTTTGAGTTAGACCATTTATTATCGGTTGGATTGATGTTTATGCTGTTGTTTGAGTATGGGATTGAAGCATGCTGGGAATTTTCGTTGGGGATGTAGGTGTAATTAGGATTCGAGTATCTCCGCAAAGGTGACAGAGCGA
Organism: Trachelipus rathkii; assembly: GCA_015478945.1. Classification (NCBI taxonomy): domain Eukaryota; kingdom Metazoa; phylum Arthropoda; class Malacostraca; order Isopoda; family Trachelipodidae; genus Trachelipus; species Trachelipus rathkii. The sequence continues at coordinate 2,356 of JABUQX010080630.1, forward strand.
ACTGTATTGGGGTTGAAACGAAGATATATATATATATTATATATATATTATATATATATTATATATATATATATATATTATTATATTATATCTATATTATATATATATATATATATATAATATATATGTATTTATATTAATATATATTATAATATATAATATATATGTTATATATTATTATATAGTATATATATATATATTATATATATATATTATGATATATAATATTTTAGTGTTATATATATAGTATATAATATATATATATATATATATATATATAGTATATATATATATTATATATATATTAGTGATGACGGATGGTCAAAAATTTGACTGTTTGCGATGCGGATTTAAAAGGAGTGAGGATGGGAAGGCGGGATGCGGATGGGACCTTAAAGTAGATGACGATTCGGATGCGGATGCGATGCGGATGTTTAACCTTTGAAGTTTGAATTAAAATTATATATATATATATATATTATAAATATTATAATATTATAATATATATTTATATATATATATAATATATATACATATACATTATATTTATTATATTATTATATATAAATATATATATATATATAATATATATATTATTATATAATATACTTTATATATTATTATATATAATATACTATATATATATATATATAGCTTATATATATTATATATATATATATATATATACTATATATAATTATATATATATATATATAATATATATATTATATAGTATATCTATATATATAATTATATGAATATATATAAATTTATATATATATTTATATTATAATGTATATATATATATATATATATATATATTATGATATAAAATAAGGTACGTTGTCACAAAACTCAAGGGCAGAGCCTGATCAAGAGGGGGTGTTTGCCCACTCAAATATTCATTCCAACTAAAACAAACTAACGCAGATGGCACAGTAGTGAACGATGGATAATTGCAGCGAATGACGCGACCTTTTTTGCCTTTCTGACCGGACTTTTTTGAGCTCCGAATTTTTGTACGCTGACCTGACTTTTTGGCCTTACTTTTTGGCTTGACTTTTTTCGACAACCTTTGTTCCATGGGTCCATTTTTGGGCTCACGGTATTTTTTGAAGAACCCAAATTTTTTGAGAACCAAATTTTTTTGAGAACCCAATAACCCTAATTTTTTGAGACCCTAATTTTTCCACCCTAATTTTTCGGGCAACTAATTTTTTCGGCACCTAATTTGCGCAACGGGTTGGCGTTAGCAACGTTGTACGTATTGGCCCCTATTTTGCGCCCCAACTAATTTTTTCGACAGGTTCCAATTTTGCACGGTAATTTCTTGATCTTCATTTACGGCTTAGCCATATTTTTGGATGTTTAACTTTTTTGTCCTTCCCTTTGCCAAAGCTTGACAGATACCACGGGTCAATTTTGACCCACGTAATTTTTGGTCCTCATGGGTCAATTTTGCCCACGGTAATTTATTGTCCTTCTTTTAGGGCTTAGCCTTTTTTGATGTCTTAAATTGTTTGAACCATGATATTTAGTCCTTGACCTTGCCAGATACATGTCATTTTTTTGCCCCCAATTTTTTGCCCATCGTGGCCCACCGTAATATTTCGTTCTAACTTGTACGCATGTGATGATACAGCCGCCCCTTAAGCTTAAACTACAGCGTGGCGTGCGCACCACACACAACCCTTACAAATTCTCAGACATTCACTATGACTTATCCCATTCCTATGACACTTACTATTCCAGCATAGCAGCTGTACTTTCACTTATATCACGTACAAACACACTGCAATTTGGTCTTCCATGGTCAATTTTGCCAGAGTAATTTTTTGGTCTTCTTTAGGGATTAGCCTTTTTTGACGTTTAACTTGTTTTGACATGTTTTGCCTTTGCCTTGCATATACCAGGGTCATTTGACCCAGCGCTAACTTGATGGCTTTGATGGTTCAATCACGCTAAGAAGTAGTCTAGTGATGTTCTATTGAGTGTTCTATGAATTATTAGATGGAGTGCCAAGTGAGTGCCAGTGAGTGCCAATGAGTGCATGAGTGCCAATGAGTGCCAATTAGTGCCAATGAGTGCCACAGTAGTGCCAAGTGAGTGCCGACATAAGTGCAATGAGTGCATTTTTCAAGCCTTTCTAGGCCTCCCTAAGCCCCGAGATAGCCCTATATGGGTTGTTACCCTAGGTAATTAAGGTTGAGGATCGATTGGTGTTATTTAACAACCTGTTATGATGCTGTCTACATATGAGTTATTTTTCTAAAATTATACACACTATGACAATGTATAAGCGCTTACAGTTTCATATAGACACTTACTTACCATATACACTTACACCACACCCACACACAGATGCACTTACGTTTACACTCTCACACACTCGATATTTTGAAGCCTCACTTGATGCTCCACTTGATAGACCCAGGATAAATGCTCACATTGATTGCCCACTTTGATGCTCAATCATATAATGCCTCAGCATTGATGCTCCATCATATAGCTATTTTGATGACGTCATCTTTGATGCCGGCATCTTTGAGACATTATAATTGATGATTCATTTATGAATATCTTTTGATGGTAATCTCTACTAATCAAAGAAAGAGTTAATATTAATGTCTAATCTATGTTATATAAGCTGATCAGCAGGACGCAGCATGATCTCTCCGCGTGAAGTCCCACGAACCCGCACCGCAGGTGCGACCGCACCGCGTTCCCGGCCGCCGCGTGCGCCTGCAGGCTCAGGCGTTAAATAAATTTCGCGTAAGCCGCACCCTGCGAGCCCACGGCATGTTCGCGCTCCCGCACGCCCCGCGCCCGCCTCGACAGCCGAGCGTCTCGCCCGAATGAAATATATATATTATATATATATATTAGTATATAATATATAATATATATATTATTATTATATAGTGACCCAGCCTGTCGCGATATATATGGATATACCGAGATCTTTATATTATAATTATAATATACTATGAGTCATTCATTTTTAATTCACATACTTTAACATTTCAAAGAATTTCTTTTTCAAATATACTATGAGTCATTCATTTTTATTTCATCCTTAAACTTTTTATTAAATAACATTTTCGCGAAACTAAACTGACTCATTACGACCTTTATTATTTAAACCACATAATATTATTAATATAAATTTATGAATACTCTTCTAATACTTTTTAATTTATAAGTTTTTAAAAATTGTATGTAAGAGAAAAATCCAGAGTGTCTGCATTATATAATATTTTATTTTTAACTAAATGGTACGAAATTTTACTAAAAGATTAACATTACATTACTTAAGCAGTAAATTCAGTAAAACAATAGGAGTTTACTAACACATAAGGGGGGCTTAGTTATGCTTTTTTGTTTTACTGTTTATGCTTTGAACTGCATGTTTTTAACTTGCTTTAAACTCATGTTTTACTGCTTTTAACTAATATGTTTTACTGCTTTAACTCACATATTTATTAAATTACATACCTTAAAGCAGTAATCAGTAAAAATGAGGTTCTACCTAACAATGGTGGTTTGCCTTATTGTTTTACTGCTTTACTGCTTTAGTTTAAGTATTTTACTGATTTAAGTGTTCTCTTTGCAGCTTTGATATTTCTTTTAATTGGTCTCAACTTTCAAAGTATTTGTTTTAAAATTTAAAGTCTTTACTTTTAAAGTAGGTTTCTTTAAAATTAAAGTTTTCATATTTAGTCTTAGCTTTTTTTTAATTTATATTTTATTTTGTTTTGTTTTAATTTATCATTTTTATTTTTCTCATTATTATTTTTATTTATTTTTATTATTTATTTTTATTTTTATTATCTACTAGTGTTATTTGTACTTCATGCTATGTTATTATTTTTAGAACAGCACATACAACACACACAACCAACACACACACACACACTTTATACACACATTCATATGAGATTATACACACATTCATTATGACACTTACATTTTCCCATAGACAGCTTAATTTTAACTTATATACCGCGGTCCCACACCACTTTAACTTTAACACAAGTTACTATGACCTTATAGCCAATTGCACTATGAACTTACATTCACCATAGACACTTATACATTTTACACTTACACCACACAACACACACACACACACAACACACAAGTCAGCACCAGATTTAACTACTCACAACGATTACTTGACACTCAGACACAACACACCGACACAGATTTACTTACCACGACAGATTTACTCTACACACACCCAACACCATCGACACCACACACAGATTTTATTACACCAGATATTACTTTACCATTTAAAATTATTTTACTTGAAATACATTTTGTTTTAATTAAACACGTACATTTATTATATTAATATAACTAAATTATTTAAAGAGTTTCTAACTTTATATAAATCATCATTATCTATTGAACAAGAGAATTTATTAATTAACTTAGGGGTCTTAAATTGCGATAAAGATAATCTCGACAATACATACGAGGTCATATAGAGATACGGATACTCGATCCATTCACAGGAAGGTAAACATTTCCTTCTTACCTGCTTAGGATCTTACCGATCCCGCATGTTTCAGTTTGAAATATTTTATAAATATAATGACATTTTTTCTCAATTCTTGTCTATACTGGAATTAACTTTTGACCTGGTATTAGGCTTAAATCAGCCTGGGATACAAAAGGCTTATCTCAATTTAAGACTATAATTTAGGCTAAGTATTTATTGACCACATTTTAGACAAAACAGGTCAGTTTTTGAATATATTTTTGACGCTGGAATTAGGTCTAAATCGCCCAGGATAAAAAGGATTAATACTAATTTTAGGCTAAAGGTTATTCACACATTTTAACATGAGAGAGTAGTTTCGTATCTGTAAGGAGTGGGGGTTGTTTGTGTATTCTCGTGATGGATTGTCAAATGTACATAGATAATAATAATAATAAAGAAAATCCGAAGTATTTAAAAAACTTTGAAATATTTTTAGTTAGCATCGAGCGAATAATATATAAATGTAAGTGAATATTGTTATTTTTAATAGGAGATTAGAAGATTTTAATAAATACAGTTTATGTTGCAGAGAAGACTTATTTTTGTTATTTTTTATTATATTACATGGCTAAAGATGTGTAAAGCCGTAATCCAATAAAGTACGTGGCATAAGCTTGGTGTAAGGGGGTGCTAGGGGGCTAACCTTACTGATTTAACTCTTTATTGCTTTAAAGGTAGTAAATATTTGTTTTTATAAAATTTCATAACAATTTTAGTAAAAGTTATTTTAAAATTGATAGTTATAAAAATTTACGCAATAATATTAACAGTTACGAATAAAAACCTTAAATCAAAGATAGTGATCGATTTATATAGAAGTTTTAGAAACTTTGAAATAATTTTAGTTAATTTTGAAATGAGTTAATATAATTACGTGTTTATTATAATACGAAAATGTTTTATATAATTAAGATGTATGTGTAAGTTGAAATAGATTTTTGTCGTTAATGATGTGTTGAGAGGTGGTAGTTTTCTTTTAATCGTGTGTGAGTTGGTCAGGTGTGTGTGTGTTGGTGGTGTGTGTTATGTAAATTGTGTTGTTGTTGTAGGTTTGAGTTCTGTGTGTTGTGCGTTTGTGTTGTTTGTGGTTATAGTAAAATGTCGGCGTGTGTAAGGTAAATCTGGTGTGGGATTGTGGGGTCGCGCGTTCGGTCATGTGGGTAGTAATCTGGTGTGTGAGCTGTGTGTGTGTAGTGTCTTGTAATAAGCGACTAATGTTTGTGTCTATGTTGTAAGTGTAATGTAAGGTGTCTATGGGTGAATGTAAGTGTCATAGTGACTGTGTGTATATCAGTGTCATAGTGAATGTGTGTATAGTGTAAGTGTGTGTGACCGCGTGTATATAAGTGTAAATGTAAGTGGGTCTATGGGAAAATGTAAGTGTTATGTGATGTGGCGTATAAATGTCTAGTGAATGTTGTATAATTGTTGGTGTGTGTGTGTTGTGTGGTGTGTGTGTGTGTGTGTGTGTGTGTGTGTGTGGTGTGTGTATGATGTGTATCTAAATAATAATTAAGATAGGTGATGAATAAATAAATCTAAGTATAATATAAGAATCAAAAAAATATAAAAATATCAATATTATAATAAAATGAATAATAAAATAAAAATAATAAATTAATGAAATAAAGTAAAAGATTTACCGCTTAATCCACAAAATTTATAAATATATGGTTAAGCAGATAACCAGGTAGCTTAAACTTAGAAGAGGTTAAGCAGTAAGCAGAAAGTTAAGAGCAGTAAAGCAGAAAGTTAAAATAGTAAAGCAGAAAGTTAAAAGCAGTAAATGCGTAAAGAACCAAAAGCATACTAATCCCTAGTGTTAGGTAACAGCTCTAATTGTTTTACTGATTGACTGTCCTTTAAGGTGTAATTTAAATAAATATGTTGATTAAGCAGATAAAACATATGAGTTAAAGCAGTAAACATGATTAAAAGCAGTAAACATGAGGTTAGAAGAGTAGAAGCGTAAAAAAGATCTAACCTAAAAGTGTTGGTAAACCTCTATTGTTTTCTGATTTACTGCTATATGTATGTATGTTAATGTTTTTAGTAAAATTTCGTACATTAGTAAAATAAACTGATTATATATCAGACACTCTCATTTTTTCTCTTACTAATTTTTAACATTATAAATTAAAAAAGTATTAGTCATAAAATGATATTAATAAATTTTATAATTATTATTGTTAAATAATAGATCTGTATGAGGACATTCATTCGCGAAATGTTTTTTAATAAAAATGTTTAGTATGTAAATAAATGATGATCATAGTATAATATTGAAAGGTTGATTTAGAAGTTAGAAAACATTTGCACCAAATCTGTCATATATAAATATATATATATATATATATATATATATATATATTATATATATATTATATATATTATACATATATATATATATATATTAGTTATATATATTATAATTTTATATATATATAATATAATTTATATATATATTTCATTCGGGCGGAATATTGCGCCTCTGCGCGCGGCAGGGGTGGCGGGTACGCGGGGATTTGGTGCGGGCGACGTGGCGGCGGTTACGCGGAAATATGCGGCTGCGGGAAGGGGGTCGGGAACCGGCGGGTGCACCTGGGGTGGGATTCGTGGGACTCACGCGGAGAGATCTGCTGGTCTGTGATCAGCTTTAACTAGGTTAGACACATGTATATAACTTGTTTTGATTGTAGGGTAGAGATGAGCCTAAAGATGATTGTCATAAAATAATCTCAATATAGTGTTAAGATGGCGGCATCAGATGCTCATCAAGATGAAATCAAAGTTGAGGCATCCATGTGAGGCTTTGGATGGAGGCAGTAGTTTGGGCATAATGCTGAGGATTATGCTGGGGTATCAAAGTTGAGGGATCAAAGTTGAGGTTCAAATTCGATGAGGGGGGGGTGAGTGTAAAAGTTAAGTGCATTGTGTGTGGGTGTGAGTGTAATTATATGGTTTAATGTAAGTGTTATAGTGTGTAGTGTAAGTGCTTATAAGTGTAATAGTGTGTATAAGTGTCATAGAAAAAGACTAACTGATAGTAGGAAGCATCCTAGAGGTTGTAGATAATAACAACAATACCTTATAACCTAGGGGTAGACAACCATATTAGGGCTATTCGGGGCTCAGGGAGCTAGAAAGTTGAAAAAAGGATCAGTTGGCAACTAATTGGCCTCTACTTGGCATATGTGGCCTCATTGAACTCAGCACTCCTTGCTTCATTGGCCACTCACTGGCACTCGATCTAATATCATAGAAAGCAATGAACATCACAGATACTTCTTTAAGGTGATGGGGAACATACAAAGCTCAAATTGCGTGGTGCAAAATTGATCCCATGTATAGGCAGGTCAAAGGCGAATATCATGGTCAACGTTAAGACGTCAAAAAAGGGTAAGTCTAATAGGAAGGACAAAAAATTATCCGTGGGTCAAAATTACGCCATGATAGACAAGGGTTGCAGTGTGTTTGTTGTAAGTGAGTATAAGTGTAGAATGTAAGTGTCTATGGGGTAAATGTAAGTAATCATAGTGAAATGTGTGTATAAGTGTCATAGTGAAAGTCTGTGTATAATTGTAAGTGTGTGTGTGTGTGGTGTGTGTGTGCAGCGCACGTGTGTAGGTGTTCAAGTTAGGGTAGGTCATACATGCGTACAGTTAGGAACGAAATATGTGAGGGTGGGCCAGAGTGGGCAAAAATTGTGCGTGGGAAAAATGACATGGTATCGATGGACAAGGTCAGGCGAATATCATGGTCAAAAAGGTTAAGACATCAAAAAAGGGCTAAGCCCCTAAGGAAGGACAATAAATTAACGTGGGTCAAAAATTGGACCCATGAAGGACAAAAAATGTAGTTTTTGGGTCAATTGACCCATGGTATTTGTCAAGCTTTGGAGCAAAGGAAGGACAAAAAAGGTTTAAGACATCAGAATGGCTAAGCCTAAATCGAGATCAAAAATTAACGTGGCAAAAAATTGACCAGTGGTGAAAAAATTAGGGCGCAAATAGGGGGCAATACGTACAACGGTTGTTGACACCGTTTGGCGCAAAAATTAGGGTTGCCCGAAAAAATTAGGGTTGCCGAAAAAAGTAGGGTTGCCAAAAAATTAGGGGTTTTTTAAAATTTGGTTCTCAAAAAATTTGGGGTTTCAAAAATTTGGTTCCTCAAAATAACTTCCCCTAAAAGGACAAGGGTTGGTCGAAAAAAGTCAAGCCAAGAAAGGTAAAGGCAAAAAAGTAAGGTCAGGTAAAGAATTCGAGCTCAAAAGTCGCGTCAGAAACAGGTCAAAAGGTCGCGGTCATTTTTCGTGCGAATAATCCTCTGTACTGACTGGACCGACGCAGGTTTTATAAGTGTGAGAGATTAAATTCGCAGGAAACCGAAGATGGGAAGAGAATTCCTCTGTAACAGATGTGGCAGGAAAGAAGGAAGACCGCAGCGAAACGAAGCTGGGTTACAATACCATAACAAAATCATACGCGATACAGCCCCTTGTGCTACGAGGCTTGGTAAAGGTGTGGTAGCGAGGTGATAAGTGCTCCGAGACCGCGCTGCGTACTATAGAAAGAGATAAGCATAGAACATCGCGCGTAAAGATAGACGGGTCGTGAACTGGAAAGTGCAGAACAGTTTTAGCTTTTGGGCTTTGCTCGCCTATCAAGCTGGGTGAAACAGGGCGCCCACTGATATGAGAGCAGTACTCCATAACAAGGGGGATGAGGCTTTGTAGCTGGAGTAAATGAGAAGAGGAAAAAAGTCTCGCAGCCTAAGACAGAATCCCAGTTTTTTTTGAGGCGCGGACCTAGCAACGTTTGATGTGGGTTTCCAAGACATTTTTTTGTTTTAAGGCCAGGATGTTTATTGTCAACAGAAGAGGACGAGAGAACGTTGAACGAGAATAGGAAAAGTTGAGGGTTCTTAGAGAGGGAGTTTGTAAAGTTGGGTTTTTAAAGAATTATTTTTCACAAGGTTGAGACAACCCGGAAATTCATCAGATGCAGCGAGAATAGAAATCGAAAGATTAGAGAGAGGGAATTCTAAAGTAAAAGAGGGAGCAGAATTGAAAATAAGTTGAAGAATAAGGGTCGAGTCATCGCATGCGAGTGGATAGAGTTAAATGTCAGGTGAGAAGATAATTAATGGAAAAGTAGGAATAATAGGAGATAAGACAGACCTGAGGAACACACTTTTTGACAGAAAAAAGAAGTATCCTAACAACAGCTGATATTTAGTGATTTGAAAGAACTTGACATAAGTAAGCAAAGAGAAGGAAGGAACCCAAAGAGGGAGCTTGGAGGACAGTGACGCGTGCATAAAAAACCCGGGTCAAATGGCCTTTTGGGATTGTAAGTGCGACAACGGCAAGTCTCTCCGTAGTTCCTGAGGGCGGAAAACCATAAATAGTAGTAGAAAAGTAATATTGGCCAGTAGAGCCTCGACTCGAAGCGTACTGGCGATTGAAAGAAGTGAATGAGACTCCAGATGTTATAAAATGAGAGTTGAGAAGTGTTCAAAGATCTTAGATGGAATACAAGTGAGAGCTTTAGGGTGATAGTTAGAAGGATCAAGCGGCTTCCTTTTTTCGGAGAGA
>JABUQX010080630.1:17500-20000 GCA_015478945.1 Trachelipus rathkii
AGGCTCGCCATGTCTCTTGTGTGTTTCGTAGGACATGGCAATTATATTATATCAAATCTGAGGAAGTGGGATTTGCAGTTATTAATCATACGGGATCGGTCCGTATGATAGTCCCGAGTTCGCGGTCGTATAATTACGCCGCCCGCATCGTATTAGTCATACACAGCAATGTGATACTATGCCGGTTGAATCGACACGCGAACCCGACGCTCAGACCGAACATCACAAAACGTTTGTAATTGCTCGCATGAACAAAACCAGGCATACTAGAGTTCTGAAGTTAATGGCTCAGTTTTACGATGCAAGTTTCTATGTCAAACCAATTCACTTAGCAACTCCTTACATGCGTTCAGGTTCCTATATGTGTAAGGATCTGCTATACGCTTGCACGTGTAAGAGGATTTGAGATTGTCTGTGGCATCCATGTTGAGCCCCAGAGAGTGTACCCCATCGAGGAATTTAAGATACCATTATCATTTATCTATTTATGTCTCACAATTATTATAAGAAGATTTTGAGACTACAATTAGAGAGAAGACATTATACCTACGCTCAGGATATATAACAAGCATAAGTTATTGGGACCCTCATAGCCACAACGGCTGATGCGCAGTCGCACAGACTATTATAGTAATGTAAGTACCTGTGAGCGGGCCTCTACGGTGGTAGACATAGAATTTCTAAGTTAACTGAGACAGGTCTCATAAATCCAGCTATTCGTCGATCATACATATACGCGCGAGTCTGACAAGTCGATCTGGTTTCCACATCGTTCTATTCAGTAGTGTAAAGAATTAGATAATAATGACAAAGTATGCTGTATGGACATGTTTGTTCTCCATTAAGTGTTTAATCTACCTATTATAAGTAAGCTTTGAGGATATCCGTTTGTAATGTCCCTCTAGGTATGTGCTGAGTGATGCACCTGTCGAGAGATATTCATGAGAGTTAGATGCGCAATGTTTCTGAGGAGACTATGTTGAGAGGACAACCCTATAACTGTGGTAGCTCTGCCGCAAGCCACACATACGCTGCACTTTTTCATTGTGTGGATTTATGGGTTACAAACTCTGTGTTATTATACAAAGTTTACGATTGTTCACAGTGCTTGCATTATGTTTTCTGCTGACTTCGTACTATCTTCACACGTCCTGTTATTCCTCTGGTCTTATCCTTATAGTGGATAATCAGCCCGGTTATGCCGTCCGTATTTCTATGGCTCTCAGTACTGTCTGTTCAGGAGCGCGAGATTTTTTTATGGGCTCTCGTGAGAGGAGTACCTTGAGACGCCTACTTTTGATGGACGCCGCCTATAGGGTTCTGCTATTTAAGTGCCTTAATGGATTTCTGTGAGATGTAGTTCCTTGGTCTTACAGCATCACAGTGTCAAACACTTGAGGGCTTCTGGCGGGGATTACGAGTGTGAAACACTAGAGTGCCCACAAATTCCTATTCTTTTGTTCAAGCTTATGTTGGTTGTACTTGCTAGGAATGACTTTTTGTCCATAAGTATCTACCTCAACATACAGTTAAACAGAACAAATATCATATACTAAAAAGGGTAGTATTGAAGTAAAAGAAGGAAGCCTCCTGATTATCAGAGCGGCAAGGATGTGCATATCGAGGTTATCGCTGACCAATTTTAGAGGAGAATAAAGGACAAAGGCTTCACTTATTAAGCGTGACAAGATTATATCTAGCGGATAAGATGAGACAGTTATTTACTTTATAAATTTACATACTAATTAGGCGTATTCTGTAGAACGCAGAACTGTTGTTCAACAGGAGAAAAACGCCAGCTTGCTCTTTGAAGTTGTACGTCTCATAATGTATATTGATAGAGAGGACCATTGAGAAGTCAAAAAATACACTACTTGAAGTTCTTGAGAATTGACTGCAGTTACGCGAAGTCAACGGAAGTTGAATAAAGTGATTCATACCAGTAAAAGAATATACTATAATACAGTATCATTAAGAATAGATGAAATGGCAAAATATATTAAAAACATCTGATATCCTATACAACTAGGCGTAATAATAATTAAATAATCCTTAATAGAGCGAGAGAATGTGAAATGATATATATAAGACTGGATAGGAGAATTATAGGAGAATTATAGGAGAATTTTAAGATTATTATAGGAGAATTATATTAGGTTGTATTATATAGTGATTATAACAATGATAAGGTCATACCGGTATAAAGTTGGATAATTTAGAATAATTAAATACTTAGTATAATGTATAGTATATAGTATATTTTATATAAGATCCCTGTGTACGGCGTCGGCAGAAGTAAATTTGTCGTTAATACACATGTGAAACGTTGAACCTGCTGTGAATGTATCAGGCGTGAGTGTAACAGGCAGACTAGAGAGGTGCAGGGTATGAGTCGATATTGTAGGGCTCACTGCATTGTCTCCATCAGGATTTCGGTCGGTGCACGTTGCTGTCATCCGCGAGCTCCCGATTATACTGGGGAATAATAGGAGCCAGCTGA
>JABUQX010080631.1:0-2500 GCA_015478945.1 Trachelipus rathkii
TCATTTTTGATGGAGTTGACATACATATTATCCTTTAATGTTAATGAGTGAATTATTTATTATTATTTTCTCAAAAATAAAAACTTAGAAAATTGACTATTACATTAAAATCATGGTTATGTGAGGTAGCAGAGGGGAGAAGTAACCTTATTTTGTTATTTGTGGTTTTAAGATACTTATATCACAAGTGGCTAATCACGTAATTTGTATGAAAAAAGTTAGTTTGAAAGCAGTAAGTCAAGAGAAAACAAACGTGGCATTAGCTTGGGTGTAGAGGGGTCGCCGGGAGGGGCTGACTTACTGATTTATTTTGCTTTAAGGTACGTAAAATATATGTTTTAATAAAATTTCCATAAAATTTTAGTAAAAGTTATTTTAAAAACTTGATAGTTATTTATATATTTAATAATATATATAAAAATTACAATATATACAAGTAACTTAAAAGATCAATTCCTTCTACTGTTGATGTTTTAAAATATTATCTTTATATGTAAATCATATTATAATATATAAGATATTAATGTTTAGATTTCTTTATAGAATTATAGTTTAAAGAAACTTTGAAATAATTTTAGTTTAATTTTTGAAAATGATATGCAATATTATAGAAAAGTAAATGCAAAAGTTTAATTGTTCATTGTATAAAAGAATGTATTCAAGAGAGCAATAATAAATTAATATATATACGCTATTAATATAATATATATAGATAAGTAAATAAATTAGTGTTATATATATGAGTTGATATATGTGCGATTAGGGTGTGTTATGTGTGTGTAGTGTGTGTATGTGTTAGTTAGTGGTGAGTGTTGATTAGTGGTGTTGATGTGTTGTGTGTATGCTAAATTAAGAGAGCAATAATAAATTATTTAGTGTTGCTCAAAGTATTAAAGTAATCTGTTCATGTGATAAGTAAATATCCTTGTTGCTCGGTGTGATTTAGCTTTAACATCTCAGTTTTGGTGAAATATTTCTGTTGTTGAGTTTGTGATATGTTGTAATTTATTCTGTAATGTATGTGTTTATTTAGTATAAGTAAATGTATCTCACTACATGTGTGTAATGAGTGAATGATGGTAAGATTGGGAACATGAATTTTGCAATAAAATCATGATCGTATGTACAAGATGTGTAAGTACGGTGCCATAGTTAAACGTTTTGTAGACACTTGTGTGTATAAGTATCACTGTCAGTGTTTTAGAGATTATTTTTTTTTTTGTGGTATAACTTAAAAGAATACCGTGTAAGTGTGCAATGGTTGGGTTAGATAGTCGTGTCGGCTGAGATGTGGATTGTGGCGTAGTGTAGTGTTTGTCGGGGTTGCTCTTCGGCCTTTGCTCGCGTGGGAGGAACGACACGGGTAGAATCATGTGCCCTACCCCCTCGGAGAGGAGGTGTTAATTTGACAAGCGTGCACCACCATGCTCGTAGGTATGGGAGTATGCTGTGTTGCATGTTGTCGCAGTGGGGATCTGCCGTGCCTGCCTCTATACCAGTGTCTCATGATGACATGGTGTTGAAGTGTGAGAAAACGCGTGTATAGCTGTACTCGCCTGTTGGCTCGTGTTCGCTGTGTGTGTTGTGTGTGTGTGTGTTGTGTGTCCGTGGTGGCTGTGGTGCTGTGGCGTTTGCTGTGCTCGAGGTCCGGTGCTCGTGTTGAATATTGTGTTTGGTGTCTTTTACACATGTAATGATTGTGTGTGTGTGTGATGTTTGAATAATTGTGTTTGGTATTTTTTTGTGTGTTTCATAAATTAAAATATTATGTAATTACAGAATTTATCTATATTACCAATTAATTACTTAATTACCATCTAGAAGAATTAGATGCAAGATACATGAATTTTTTTTATAACCATGATTGGATTGCTGCAACTTATTTATAGGTTGTTGCACTCACGCACACAGAGAAAAATAATGTTGTATTTAATTAATATTAGTTATATATTTATTTATTTAACATTTTATATTGATCATTATATAACAAGATCAATTTATAATAAAAACGATAAATAAAAGGTCCTGAATTTTGTAGATGTAAATTAAAGTCATAAAACTATATATGTAATAATAAATAACTAGATGATGGTGTGTTTAGAAGGAATTTGATAGTTGTCTCTTTTATAGAAGCATCAATATTTGACTGATACTATTATACTATATTATATGTCTAAAGATAGACACGATATTAAGCAGCCTGTTATAATGTACAGAAAGTTATACATTCCAACAGTAACACGAAAGAAAAAAACAAATTAAAAATATTAAGACATATAAAAAGTAAAACAAACAATGTTAAATAAATTGACAATACAAAAACACGAAGCTATATATACAAGCATCGATAAACTTCTAGACAAAACTACATAGACCAGATAAAAAGCTGGAAAAGTATAAGAAGCATTTTAAAAAACAATAATAATAGGCATATAGATTCAGTGAACGCTCCCCCTATGGTGTTAGGCTTAAATTATCACACCATTATTTTTATAATTCG
>JABUQX010080631.1:22500-25852 GCA_015478945.1 Trachelipus rathkii
TTTTTTTTTTTAAGGAGGTTAAACCATCTAGGTTAATGTAAAAACTCAAAAATCGGTCATCCTGACCTCAAAATTGGTCTCACCGACCTTAGAAACCTATACTTTTGGACACGAGCATCAAGTATCAAAGTCGAAGCAGAAGTGATTGAAAATTTCTCTCAAAGTCGAGCTTATATTGCTCATCTGCTTTCATGACTTGGGATTTTCTGTCGGTTTGGAGCGGCACTCTACACTATATCTCAGAAAACGGTCTATCCTGTCTCAATAAAGGTCTCACAGGCCTTGGAAACCCCATCCCTTGTATGTCAAGACCTGAAAACCCAGATGTTGCAAAATGTTGCATATGTTGCTTTGCAACACTTTGGCTGTCGATGTCACACCCTATACTACTTAAAAAATCATTGTAAAATATATATATTTTTAAGGATAAGTGGGAGATAGATAGATAGATAGATAGATAGATAGAATAGATAGATAGATAGGATAGATAGATAATAGATAGATAGATAGATAGATAGATAGATAGATAGAACGTGATAAAGTGTAAGATAAAGATATGAACCCTCTATCACTTGTAGCTCATATTATGTAGCTTTAGTGAGGAAGCTTATTAAAATATTCGGTCTTTTATTTTTCCCAGTTTCACCGCACCTGGGCGATAAAATTGTGTACCGCACTCCTCCGCACCGAAAAAGTGCTTCGCCATACTCTAGTCTCACGGACCGAATGGATCAATAAAGAGCTGACCTATTCATTCAGTTGGCGGTTGTTCGGCCTCAGAAACGCTACCTTTAAAAGAGTTTGTACAGGAGGGGCCTAATTCCTATCAAACGTCAAACATAAGATACTATGAACGTTGAGAACCCAAACCCACTTCATTTATTTTTACTTTTCCTCATTCTCTATTTTTAGCATCTGAAACTACTTTTTTTTGGTATCGCCAGACCTAGTTCTGTGTTGTTGCTTTTTTTTTTAATGGAAAAGTTTGTTGTTTTTTTGTGTTTTTGTTTTGTTGTTTTAGTTTGTTTTGTTGTTTTTGTTTGTATTGTGTTTTGTTGTTTGTGATTTTTTTGTTTTTCGTTGCTTTTTTTGCGTTGGTTTTGGTTGTTGTCTGTGTTTGTTGTTTTTTGGTTGGTTTTCTTTTTTGTTGTTTTTTGCGTTGTTTAATGTATGGTCTGTTGGTTTTTTTTTGTTTTGTCTGTTTCCTGATTTTTTTTGTTGCTTATGCTAGTATTTTGGTCTTTCGATTTGTTTTTTTATTTATTGTATGTTTAGTTGTTTTGTTCTCGTTCTTGTTCTCTGGTGCAGGATTCCTTTTTCAGCTTGGATTAGGTCAAGATGGTCAATTCGCGAGTATTTATGCGGGAAGTAAGCCTCTTGTGTTTTTTTGTTTCATTGTAATGGTATGATTTTCTTTGCGGTCTTGTGTAAGCTGGCTCAATATTTATGCGGACTTTTTTGTGGTCTATGAGTATCTTTCTTCTAGTTTCTGGAGACCGTAATGTGGTGCTGTTGTCTTGGTATTGATTTCAGTTTTTGTTATTGATTTGTTCAATTTTTCGTCTCTTATCGCTTGTTGTTTTTTTGGTTGTTTTAGTCCGGAATTGCTTTTGTTGCTTTTTTTTTGTTGTTTTTTGTCGTGTTGTTTGCTTTTTTGTTTTTTTTCTGTTTGTTGTTGTTTTTTTTTATTGCGTTGTTTTGTAGGTTGGTTGCTTTTTGGTTGTTTGTTGTGTTGTTATTTTCTTGTGTGTTCTGTCTGTTGTTTATTTTTTCTGTTGTTTTGTGTGTTTGTTGTTTTTGTGTTTTTGTTGTTATTGTTTTATTGTTTGTTTACTGTCTGGTTTAGTTTTTTTTGGTTGTTCTGTTGTTTGTTGTTTTTTTCTGTTGTTTGTTGTTTGCTGATTTTTCTTTGGTTGTTTTGTCTGTTTTGTTGGTTGTGAGAGTTGTGTGTGTGTGCTTTTGTTTGTTTTTTGACGTTGTTTTGTTTTCTTTGTTTGTCTTTTCTTGAAAACACTTTTCCACATTGTGCCTTGTTCTTTTGCGTTTGTTTCTGTATGTTGTTTATTTTGATTGTTTTGTTTTTTTTGCTTTGTTTTTATTCTACATTACTTTTGCATTTGATTTGGGGGTTTCTGTGGTTTTTGAATGTAGTTGTTTTTTGCTATTTGTTGTTTTTTTGTTGTTTGTTGGTGTTTGTTGTTTTGTCTGTTGTTACTGTCGTGTTGTTGATTTTTGGGTTCTTTCGTTGTCTTGTTGTTGTTTTTGGTTGTTTTGTTGCTGTTGTTGTTTTTTCTTGTTGTCTGTTGCTCTTGTTGTTTAATGCTCGTTGTTTTTGTTGTTTGTTGTTTTTTTCGTTGTTTCTGTTGTTTTGTTTTTTTTTGCGTTTGTTTCTTAGTGTTGTTGCTTTTTTCGGTTTTTTTTTTTTTCACTCCCCTTTTTTTTTGTGTTCTTGCCCGTGTTTGTTGTTCATGTTGCTGTTCTATTGCAAAAAATATTTATTTCTGTCTGCTTTTAGTTGCCTTTTTCGGTTGTTTTCTTGTGTGTCTTGTTGCTTTTTTTCGCGTTTTTTTCCCTGTCTGTTGTTTGATTTTTTCGGTGTTCTGTGTTTGTTGCTTTTTCTATGGTTTCTGTCTTGGTTTGTTGTTTTTTTCGGTTGTTTCTGTCCGTGTTTTGTTGTTTTCTTGTTTGTTTCGTTGTTTGTTTGAGTTTTATTCGCTTTGTTTGTTGTGCGTGTGCATTTTTCTTCGGTTGTTTTCTGTTGTTGTTGTTTTTCTGGTTGTTTCTGTCTGTTGTTGCCTTTGTCTTGGGTTGTTTCCTGTGTGTTTTGTTGCTTTTTGCCGTTGTTTTGTGTGTGCTTTGTTGTTTTTTCTTTGGGCTTTGTTTCTGTTGTTTGTTGCCTTTTTATTGGTTGTTTCCCTGTTGTCTTGTTGCTTTTTTCTTTGCGTTGTTTCCTTTGTTTTGTTGCTTTGTTTGGTTGTTTCTGTAGTGTTTTTGTTGCTTTTCTTCGCTTGTTTCCTGTTGCTCTTGTTGCTTTTCTCCCGCCTTGTTCCCTGTCCTGTCCTGTGCCTTTTCTTTTCGTTGTTTCCCGTCCTGCTCTTGTTGCCTTATCTTCGCGTTGTTTCCCCTTGTCGTGTTCTTGTTGCCCTTTTCCTTCGGGTTGTTTCTCGTCTGCTTTCCTAACACCAGGGTTAGGAACCTGTTTTTCCTGTTCCTTCTTTTGCCTTTTTCCTCCTGTTGTTCTCCTTCTCTTTCCTCGACCTTTTTCTTCTGTTGTTTTCTTCTGCTGCTCTTGTTGCCCTTTTCGTTCGGTTGTTTTCCCGTGGTGTCTTGTTGCCCTTTTCTTCGCCTTGTT
>JABUQX010080632.1:10000-15000 GCA_015478945.1 Trachelipus rathkii
CTTCCCGTAGTTCCTAAGGGCGGAAAACCAATAAATATCTGTTAAATAGGAAGTATATCCAGTTGTCGAGCACCGAAAGCCGTACTGGCAATCGGAAAGAAGGGAATGAGATTCCAGATGATCTAAGAAGTGAGAGCTGAGAAGGGTTTCAAAGATTCTTAGAAAGAATACAAGTTAGCTATAGGGACGAAGTTTTAAGAAGGAATCAGATGCAGCATCCTTTTTTTTAGGAATAGGTTGGACAAATGCGCGCTTCCAACAATGAGGAAAAGTGCTAGTATTGAGGCATAGAGAATATAATTGAATGAGGGGCGTGGTCAGCGCGGAAGCACACTTCCTCAAAACTCAGAGAGGAATGCCATCTGGGCCACCAGCCGTCCTAACGTTCATAGATTTCAGGAGCCCATGCACCCGATCAAATGAAATTACAGGTAAAGGCATATGACACCAGAGGAGGAGGAGTAAGAGGAGGAAAGAGGAATAGTCAGAGTCGTTCAGAGTTGAATTATATAATAAAAGGAGGTCCAAAGAGTATGAATTTGGAAATTTTAGTTGGAAAATTAACAACAGAATCATCAGAGCGAATAAGAGGAGGAAAGAATAATTTACAGAAGTTGTTAGAGATGTTTTTGGCAAGAGGCCAGAGAGATTTGTCAGTAGGAGAACCAAGGAGGTCAGCGCACTTTCGTTTAATGAAAGTCCACTTTGCTCGTCGAAGAGTATCCCTGCAACGATTTCTAGCTGAATGAAAATTGGCAAGAGTGATAGGAGAACAAGAATTTTTCCACACCCGATACGCACTGTCCCTAGCCTGAATGGCCAGAGAATAAGCACGATCAAACCATGGATTTTGAGGAGAAAAAGATTAAGTCCAAGAAGGAATGAACCTGCTCATCCCATCAACAATTACAGTCCACTTTATCGGCAGAAGCTGAAGCGTCTTCAAAGTCAAAGCAGTCCTTCCAATTATAGTTAGCGTAGAAGCGATGCAATGCCCCCAATCGGCCTGATCAAAGTGCCGGAAAAACCGCATAGGGCAGGATGGAGATGTTGGAGAGAAAGTATTAAAATTAAGAGATATAAGGTTGAGGTCAGATTTACCGATACGAGCGAAGGTGTTGTATTTATAGAGAGGACTAGTGGTGAAACTATAGGTCAAGAGTGTTCAAAAATCAGTCCGAACAAAAACGGAAAAATCCGGGGAAATTGTTTTTGGGGTGTAGGTTCTTAATTAGTTGTTCCAGATCGTTGAAGAATACTGAATGAATTCGGACTCCTGCCCCACCTTGATCAGTATGAAGAGGAACCCAACAAATTCAAGTGTTGGTGTACATTGAACTGCCCCTACAATAGAGGACTCAGTATTGTGGATGAGAAGATATAACAGTCTAGTGAGAAAGTAGTTAGGTAATCAAAAAAGGCATGAAAATCTGTTCTGTTAGGACAACAGTAGCAAGAAGCATTAAGATTATTGTATAGAAGGAAGAAAGATTTAAGCCACAGAACATCGAAGTTAGGAGGTTCGAGATTCTCGAAGATGTGTTATAGGAGTGTTTATATTTACATAGGCACATACTTCACCCTTTAGACGGAAATTTATATAAATAAATTATAGTTGGATATATTAAACGAGTTGAAGGATGAATTCTTAAGCCATCTGAGTCTCAGACAGGATCATAAAATTAGGGTTTAGATTTAGAGAGGTGGTTTCCCATGGATGCAGAGTCTAGAAGTGCAAAAGCCATTGATGTTGGTAAAAGTCAAAAGAAAGCCACGCCTGTGGAACATCTGCTAATCATAACACGCACACACAATCACACAAAACAAAATTATTAAAAAAAAAAAAGACAGAACCATAGACAAAAACCAAAAGGAGAAAATGAGGAAAATTATTCCGTAACACCCTGAAAAGCTAAATTCAAAACTGAAATTTTAAAACGGTAAAAACCACTATTTATAGGCAATTATCTAAATATGATATAATCCAGAAAGCTGAAAAAAATTACTCGGCAATCACACACTCACGAATTGCATCCAAAAAAAAAAAAAAGAAAAAAAAAATACTTTGGATAACTAAAAAAAGTAGAAGATAAATCTGTATAAATTTTAATAACTGGCTGTCCAAATAGGTAAATGTTACGCTAAAGCCCAAGTTGGAGAAACGCTAAAAATCTAAGTTAAGAAGTGAAATCGAGGGGGAAAAAAAAAAACCATAACCTAGTACTAGCTATCTACATCGAACTAGATTATTATTGAATCTAAAAGTTTCATAATTTTTCACCCAAAAGTAAGAAGTATCGGCTAAGTTCGGCCATATTAACCGATACCAATACCCCCAAAAATGGCCGATACTACCGACAATACCGATACTATCGTACAGATCCCTAATATATATAATATATATATATATATATATATAATATCTATATATATATATATATATATATAATTATATATTTATATATAATATATATAATATATATATTATATATATATATATATATATACTATTATTATATATATATTAAATATATATCTATATATATTAGAGGTGGTACCGGAATTCCCGGTCCGGCTGGAATTTGGCATTTTTCCGTTCCGGTTCCCCGGCTGGAAACCGAATTAACTAAATCCTACTCCTGAGAAAAAATTTGATGGAAAGGGTTTATTTTACATAACCTTAGCCCAGCTTTTTAACAAAAAATATAATAGTAACTTGTGTAGGCATTCATACAGTGCAATTACATATCTATAGTATTATTTAAATAAAGTTTACTCAAGTATCTCAAAATATAGGATAATTAGATATTCTCATTAAATTCAAAATTTAAAAAATTTGAGAAATTATATATATGTATATAATATATATTATATATATATATATATATTATAATATATATATATATATATTATACTATATATATATATATATATATATATATATATATATAATATATATATATATATATATATATATAGATATATATATAAAGTAACAGTTTCTTTAAAAACTCTTGAACAATATTGCTGAATTGTTGGTGAAGTGAAATAAAACCTGTTCAACGCAGTATTGGGCGATATTTTTAAAACGTTTTCCTCAAATATATTTCCTGCAAATTTTGAAAATGAAAATAATTTCTCTGATTATATGGGGAGACTGAAAAGGAGAGCAATTTTTGGGCTAGTACTGCTATGTTTTGGAATTTAGCTTTGTTCACTTTCCCACCAATATTAAAGTAATGTCTTTTTTCCAGATTAGAAATTGATTTCTCTGGAAAAAAAAATTTCATTTTTTAAAATTTCACCTTATGAAGAGCCACTGATTTTTTCTTTTTTCCTTTTTACACTAAATGACTCGCTGCCACTTTCACTTTCTTCAAACTTAATAAAAACCAAGTAACTTTGCAGTAATTTCTTTTTTTAATGCTCCTGATGATTTTGAGGTACTTGCCAAATCTTAAGTTCATTGTTGATAATGCTCGTTTCTGTAAAATGGATGGATGACTCATTGCCTTGAACCTTCTTCTGCACTGCTACTACTATTATCACTTTCTACTTTCAATTATTTGCATATTTCTTCAAGCACCATTTTCTACTCAATTCTCTAATTTCATTAGAAAATAAAGTCAGTTTGTTAATCTTTGGGTCTCTACAGTACTTAAAACAAATTATCTTGTTTGATATATGTCTATTGATCCTTTCTCTTCCTTTTATTCATAAATCTAAACTCTATGCCTTCTTCAGCTCTTTTCTTTTAAAGTCTGAACTCTTCTGTCATCCTCAGAGTTGAGAAATATGCTGGAGAGCTCAAATAGGAGAATAATTGATGATATAATTGAATTTTGCCTTATAGTTTCGTAATCATGGGAAATGGTTGCAAAAGTATTTGCCATTTATTAGCAGTTAAAGCTTAAATGATTGATTGATCTATAATATAAACTTACAGAGGTCTTTCAAACATTCAATTCGTTTTTAGAATCATATATGTGCTATTCCACCTTGTTATAACATCTTGAATTGGCATAAGCGGGCTTGCAAGATGTGGATCCACGCTCTTTGTAATTCTTTTAAGTTCATTACAGCTTAAAAACTGTAATGATTGAAATGTGTACAAGTATTCCTAATTTCTTTATTAAATCACACTGTTCTTTGGAGAAATTAGGGCATCTTTAATAACAAATTGAAGTTTATATAAAACAAGAAAAACTTGTATATGCTGCTAAATTAGTTTAAAGTTTAATGTTATATGCTCCACCTAGAAGGATCAAATGGATTTTGTAAGGAGGAATTTTCCTATTATTCATCATAATTTCAAACTCATAGTGATTTTAATTCCAGAATGAGAACTGGGGAAGTACTTGCAATGGAGTACAACAGCTATTTTTTAAAATTCGCTTGGTAAGAAAGTGCAGTTAAAGAAATTAAATGACTTGTTTGAAATTATTTACCTCTCTATATATCTGTAGTAAATGATATCTGATCAACCTTAGAGAAATCTTCCGAATATAGCTGGATCATAATTTCCTGCATGAAGTTGGTAACATCTTCTCTACAAAATATTTTCTACTAGGAATAAGATATTTTGGTTGAAGATGGGCAATAAGTTCTATGAATCCCTGCTCTTCAGTGACTGTGAATGGCTGGTTACTCATGCGATAAAATTCATTATTTTCTGTGATTTGGGGTCATTGATATGCCAAATCTTTTTTGGGGAGAAACTCTCCTCAAAACTCACTTATCTCACGGCTTGGATCTATTGCTCTTTTGTGGTTTCCCCTGTTCTAGAAAATACAAGACTCTCCCTTTTACTATTAAAATTTTTGGACTTCAAGATATTCCCTTCGATGATGATTTTCCATATGTTTATGAAGTGGCGTTGTACTAAATGTAAGATTTTATGTTGAAAGTTATATAAAATATTTTTTTTTACATTTCTTTATAGTTAAACGAAAGTTCATAAAAAATTCCGGTTCCGGCCGGAATTTTTTTTGTGATTCCGG
>JABUQX010080633.1:0-15000 GCA_015478945.1 Trachelipus rathkii
CAGATTCAGGAAATGTGGGAGGGGCCATAGAGTGTTTCCATGGAAATGGGGAAGGAAGGTGTATCCGAAAGGGTATTTGTCTTTTTGAGAATGTATTTGGGTTACGACATCGATTTCCAATATGGAAATTCGATGAATTGGCAAGGTCTGATCTGGAGAATTTTCCAGTACTTCATCATTCGGGTGAATTTGGGAAATTGGGTAGTTTGATTGGAGAATGGGATCTCTGGGGTCATCTCTCATGCCTTCCATCAGACCAGAACGTTTAGAAGCGTTTGCGAGTTTACGTTGAACGTTTTCATTCACCCTTTCCTCGAAGTGCAGAAGCATTAGAAGGAGAATGGTCATCGCATCGAGCTCCATTTGGGAGCTGTTATCCAATTCATTCTTCCTAGGGATATAGAATCCTTAGAGAGGGCTTGATAAGGAAACTCGGAGAAGAAAGTTATAGGAAGGAATCACGAGGAACTAAAAACTGTCTTGTGACTTTAGATTGACTTGGGTGGTGCAGTTGTTCATTAGTTGGATTGTTTGGTACCAGTCTATAAAGCTCTTTGCATTTGTCTCAGACAGCTTAGACTTACTGGCGAAGGTTCTCTTCTGAGTCATTGCATTTTTTACCTCTGCGGAGTTATTGGTTATTGTTTAAGAATTCGGTTGCTCTATATTTCTTAAACGAATAATCTTTAACTTGGCACTGTTCTTTGTAGTGTGCTTTTAAACTCTTACAGGGTTTTAGTAAGTAGTGGGAGCTTGCGAATTAAGGACAAAGAGACCGTCCTCTTGCTAAGTTTGTTGAACCAATTTGGTGAGTATGGGACGCTGTGTCTTGGCAGGATAAGTGTTTCCAAATTGTTGTTATTGGATGAGCTTAGCTTAGTTTCATGGTAGCTTTTTGAGAGTTTAATGCTCAGGATAGGCTTGTTGATGGCTCTTGGACGGGAGATTGAATCAAGGCTGCTTTTGTGCTCTTTCAGAAGTTGGTAGTGTGGGCAGTACAGGATAGACTGGTTGCAGTACTTGCCTGGAGTTTTAAACGGAATTTAAGAGAGGAGTTCTATTAGGCATTAGGCGTTGTGTGGCGGATTAACACGTGGATGCGTGGGGGTAGCTGTAATTGTGGCGTAAATCTTCATTTATGAAATTTCTGATATTTTTCCATGAGCTGGCCGTCCCATATAGCATTCCTCTCCTGCTCAATTTATTGTATAGTACATTAGCTCTAAACCTTCCTGTTCAAACAGGTAAGACGGGCATTTGAAAGAGGAAGCACTGTGGAGGCCTATATATATATATAGACATATAAGAAGGAGATATTTCAAATGGAGTGTAAATAATTCTCCACAGATTGGGCATTATGTCTTCCTGTCCCCTACATTATTTTCGGGGATGACCAAACCGTTGACTTTTGAAGCAACGTCTGGGTCGAGGGAATAAACGTGCAAAACATTGTAACTTGTGAACCCTATTTTGACCTTTGTAGGTGGATAAGGGGTGTTTAAAGGTCAGTAGTAATCGGGGGTTTGGTTTGTCAGGAGTTTCCCGGCGAGGGGAAATCTATAAATGTTGTAAAGGGAAAATCTTCTCTGTTGGAGTTTTCAAATGACAGCTGTGTCTTCGTCTCTCTGAATAGGACAAGAAATAGTTGCCTTTAGATGTGTTTCTTATGTCATCAGGAGTAGAAATAATAGGGACATATCTCAGAGACGTTAAGGATGACAGAATGGAACTTGATTTCGTTTAGCAGCTTTACGAGAATGGACCATTCCTCATCAATGTGACTGGAGGGTCTTCAACTCCTAGGCTTTTTCGATCGTGCCTCTACTGAGAGGAATGTTTCTGTGCTCAGTAAGAGTTTGGAGAGTGAATCGCAATATGTAATACATCGGGAATGACAGGTCTCTGACATTCCTGGAGGGGGTACAGCGTATGGAGTAAACGAATGAGTACGACTGTTACGGGGGCCACCTTTACGGGATTGCCCGGGCCGTGGGGCACCTGAGGTTTCGGGGGTTGCTGTTCGACGAATCGATGAAATTTTGCGAAGGACCCAAAACAGTAGAAGAAGAAAGCCAAATTAAGGTAACAGGTCTAGAAGTAGTAGGGGACCGTTGTCGGGCCAGGCTGGAAGCTGGGCAGATGGTTCAGCTCACCTTTATTTAAGAACGTTTTTTCTTTTAAGGGACGTTTTCCATATGTCCATATTCATTTTCAAATGAATGAGCAGTATAACAATATAGCAAATGAGACATAAAAGCAAAATAACAGGCATGCCGGCTGGAAGGCGATGTTTCATAAGGAAGGGTATTCCTTCTCTCCACAGCAGGTCTGATGGAGGCATGAAGCACAGTCCAGAGACCCACCCGTAGGGTGGGCTGTGGATGTGGCCTCGGAAAAAGCCCCCCGGAACTCCGCGGCAGTCCCACCCGTGTACCACACGGAACCTATAGTCTTCGCGCAAAGTCCGAGATTATACACAAAGTGCAGAACAGCCTCCATGAGGTGGTTGCCAAAGGTTAGTTCGGGTCCCTACCAATTGGCGGCCCGGAAACACAGAGCGTGAGCTGTAAATGACCGGTTTTTCAACGGTACCCTCATCCACGGCGAGAAGTGTGGGTTGAAATGAAAAGCCATGCGAGAAGAGGCACCGGATAGCTGAAGGGCTGTGATGCCGGAAAAGGTACACGAGGGGCATATCCTGTATACAAAAAGATTAAATGACTTTATGGGTCGGAAATTGAAATTAAAAAAAAAAAAAAAAAAAAAAAAAAAAAAAAAAAAAAAAAGAGGAGAAGGGAGGGAGAGAAAAAGTGAAAAAAAAAGTGAAAGAAAAAAGAGGAAAAAA
Source organism: Trachelipus rathkii (assembly GCA_015478945.1). Taxonomy (NCBI): domain Eukaryota; kingdom Metazoa; phylum Arthropoda; class Malacostraca; order Isopoda; family Trachelipodidae; genus Trachelipus; species Trachelipus rathkii. The sequence continues at coordinate 2,846 of JABUQX010080633.1, forward strand.
TATGGAAAAATGAGGGGAAAGAGTGAGGTTGAAAGATTACATATGTGCCAAATGCTAATGCACGAATGCCCAACAAATGCACATATTACTGCTGGGGCCGGAGGGATGCAGAAAGTCCCCCTAGCATTGGTTCCTATTACAGTGCCACGCTTCAGATTGTAAACAAGTCTTTCCCACAATCAGAGCATAACACCATAATACGAATCAATACCCCCCTGCGGGATATAGTATATATATTATATATATTAATATTATATATATACTATATATATATATATAATATAATTATATATATATATAGATAAAATATAATTCTATATATATATATTATCATATAATACTATATATATACATATATCGAAGTACTACCTATATATATATAATATATTATATATACCTTATAATATATATAGTATATATCCATATATATAATAATATATATTCATTTTATATATATATATATAGTATAATTATAATATATATTATTAATATATATATATATATATACTTATTATCTTAAAGCTATGATGGCGTTTATGGTCGCTGTTGAAAAAACACCTTCATTAGCCTGAAGTCTAGATTGATGTTTGAAGAGAGTGAGCGTTGGTCGCGTATGAAGTTTGTCGTTTCTTCCCGGGACGGGTGCTTTGACTCATCGGTGGTGTCGCAGCCCCACTCTCCACCAGACGCCACACAAGAGCCCCCGAGTGACAATGCTCGCGCAGCAACTCCACTCCGCTCTGCGCACCTGGAAAGGACGTTGGTCAGCTGTCAGATGCGATGAGAGCTAGGTCTGCACACATTAAAGCCACTGATAAGGCTTCCCACTCTGGACTCTTACGTGCAGTTGGTCTATAAAAACTATTCTATATAATCTTCCACTGGTCTATTTACGGGAAGGAAGCTCACCTTATGTCCGCTCGGTTGAGGCAGGAAAAAGAACTTGAATTGAAGCTTCGTGATGAAGAGTGGAGAAATAAACTTAATGAAAAGAGGTAGGTGCTAATGATGAATGTCAAATAGAAGAGAGGATGGATGTGCGCTGGTGTTCGTTGTGTCACTTCAGTGGCACTAGTCACTCCGGTTGTCACCAATATGAAGGGGTTATGGTCGCTGTTGATGAAACCACCTTCATTAGCTGAAGTCTAGCATGATGTTGAAAGAGAGTTGAGCACACGTTGTCGCGATGAATTGGCGTTTCGTCCGGGGGGCTGCTTTGGACTCAGTCGGTGGTGGTCGCAGCCCCTTTCCACCAGACGCCACAATATAGGTATATTAATGATATACATATACCATTTATATATATATATATTATATATATCATATATTATCATACTATATATATATAGTATTATATACTCATATATATATTATTTATATAGTATATTATATATATATATATATATCAATATATATATATATATATATAATATATATATATATTATATATATTTTCGCTTTTTTTTTACAGTCACCACTACTCACGGGCCGAGCCCTTTCAAGGAGGGGGACGCGAAAATCAAAAGGAAAACCCCACCAATCCCCAGCCTAACGCAATCTCTCAGTCGAGCGCAGACGTGGGCTTTAAGAGAGGAAGATTAAATTATAGTTGGGAAAAACAGAAGGAAGGAGTTCCACAGAACAAAGTAGCTGGGAAAGAGAGCCACCACAACGAAACAAGTCGGGCGTCTCAATACTCACGCAAATTTCATGCGAGAGCATGGCACCCCTTGCTATTACGAGGGCTGCCCGCAAATGGAGGTGGAACATGCGAGCCGGGGCCAACTCCCCCTAAGCTTTATCGTTGTAGCTACCTATTAGCAAAAGGGATAGTGCGCCAACGTTACGTCCCAGAGATAGAGGGTCACAGAAAGTTTTGAATAGGGGACAGTTTATTTAGTCTCTTAGTCTTATAGACTCAACCCTACCAATAGAAGGGTGGAGCCGAGCCCCCCCTAAAAATGTGAGACAGGCTTACTTCCATTACAAAGCGGCGAATATGAAGGCCCTTAAGTATCAACTGCGACGAGTAGCTGGCAGAGGAAAAAAAATATTCCACGCAACCCTGAACAGAACTCGCAACTTCTTGACGGGCCACCTTTAAGCAACATTGAAAATATGACGTTCCAAGACAAATGTGTTTATGTTTATGACAAGAATGTTTATGTTATTCACAGTGCAGAGACGTTAGAGCCCGTCGAAGAAATAGGAAATTCGGAGTTGTTTTTAGAGAGGAGACATTAGAGAAGGTTGGAGTTTTTAAAGAGGCCTGGAACTTTTTACAAGGTTTCGGTATACCCTCACCGGGAATATTCCCATCCAGAGCCGGCAAAGATAGAATCGGTAAAGATTAAAACTAGAGGCAACTGTCGAAGCAAAAGGAGGCAGCAAGATTTGAAATAAGGCTAGACAAAAGTATGCAAAGAGAGGAAGCATAGGAGTGACAGAGTTGATAGTACAGCTCAGGAGATCGTTTGATGAAAAGTAGGAATCAAGTAGGAGATAGACAGAACCTTGCGAAACAACACAATTAACAGGAAAGGAGGAAGAGGTCGCTCCATCAACGAGTGCCGATATTGATCAATTGAAAGAAGCTGAACATCAGTAAGCAGCAAAAGCAGGATAGGATACCCAAAGGAAAGTGATCTTGGAGAGAGCATTGATTTGTGCTATACCCAGATCAAATACCTTGGATATGTCAAGCACCACCAGCAAGACTCACCGTAGCCCATAAGGGCAGAAGACCGTAAATCATGTGAGATATTAAAGTTAATGTTACCAGTTGACCTCGAGCGACGAAAGCCATACTGATGATCTGAAAGAAGGGAATGAGACTCCAAGGATGAATAAAGGAAATAAGAGTTAAGAAGAGTTTTAAAGATTTTAGATAGAATACAAGTGAGAGCTATAGGGCGATAGTTTGAAGGATCAGAACGGCCTGCCTTTTTTTTGGGATCGGTTGGACAATGCGCGCTTTCCAGCACTGAGGAAAAGTATTAGTATTAAAACATAGAGAGTAGAGCTGAACGAGGACAGGGCCCAGCTCAGAAGCACACTCCCTCAAAACACGGGGAGGAATGCCATCCGAGACACTAGCCTCCTGGCGTTCATAGATCTTCAGGATCTCATGTACACGAACATGTGTAATCACATATAAAGACAGGGGAAACTTGAGACGAGGGATACCAGAATCGTCCAGGGTAGAATTAGATGAAAAAGGAGGCCAAAGAGATTGCCTTTTCAGAAGGAGAGTTAGCAACCCTCAGAGCGAATAAGGGGAGGAAAGGCAGATTTACAAAGTTGTTTGAGATGTTTGAGATGAGGAATGAACGTATTAGAGAGTGGTGTGGTGTGAAGAAAGGGGTAAATGAGAGAATAAATGAAAGTATGTTGAGATGGTTTGGTCATTGTGAAAATATGAATGCATAGTCGGTTGGTTAAGCGGATGTACTTAGTGGTGAGTGTGTTGGGAAACGACGGCTGGGCGAGACCGAAGACGAAAGTGCGTATCCAAGTCGCGTGACGAATGGTCTGAGGAGAGAAATGTGAGTCTTGCAGAGGGGCGAGAATAAAGTGCATGATAGGACGAGAATGGCGGGTTTGTATTGGGGGCGGTTGTGGCCACTGGCCAGGGGATGAACCCTTACATGACGATTTGACATATGAGGGCCCGTCGTGGGGGTCCCGATGAAGCCTCTAGGTGTGGATTTTCTGTCTGGACGAGTTCACTAATTAATGGTACAGAGTGGCGATATATATATATTTTCGACATTTGTCATATTTCTTCCTACTGCTTTTCTTTTCCGGATGCTGTAGCGCACCCTTACTCCCAGTCTGGAGAAGAGCTGCTGTAGGTAAAGAAGAAACGTATATATATATATATTATATATATTATATATATCTTATATATATTAATATAATTATCTATATATATAATATATATCATACTATATATATAGATATACATAATATGAAAATCTAGCAATAGTATATATATATATATATATATATACTGTATATTATAGCTATATATATAGCTCATGTTAATAAATCCTTACGTTTTTTCTCTGACCTCATAAAATTTAGGTTAAATTTTACAACTTAGTTTAAATTTTCTAAGATGTGTGGTAAAAAAAATTACTAAACAATAATGGTAATATATTTTAATGGAAGTTGAAGTTTTATAATGTCAACATTACCTTCCTTTTATCAATATAGATATATATATATATTACTAATAATATATATATATAACTATATGTATATTATTATATATATATACTTATAATATGATATTATATGATATTATATATATACTATATATACTACCCCTAATAATATATACAATAGTTAGCTACTCATATTATATACCTCTCCATCTTATAATTACCGCAGGCACTCGTATATATAGTATTTATCGTTGTATATGTAATATTTAATATTATATATAATTATACTAATACTGAATTTTCAGCAAAATTTTTAATATGTGTATGTGTTATATTTAACACTCAATTGCAATATCATTTAATATTATTTTCAAATAGATTTTTCCTTCATTCTTTACTCCCGCATACTCGCAAATTATTTGAATCAGAGTTCAATCTTTGTACTGTTCATTCCTTTTTTGTTTATAATTAAACCACCTCCACGTACTGTCCACATGTCATAGTTTGTTCACCAGACTTACATATATTGAGTTAGATTAGGCACAACACACTGTGAAATAAATTAAATATAATTTTTCAATCCAACAAATTGAATACTGTTATCCTTAGGCACTCTCAATGCCAACATAAGTGAAGTAGACATTCTCTAAGGCAATCAAATCTAACACGTTCAACCTAACCTAATTTAACAATTCTTAAGATATTATTTCTGTAATTCTGTATATAATGGTAGATGACGAAGAAAATTATTAAACTGTTGACATTCATCAAATACAAATACACAATAAAGTTCTTAAATAAATCCCACATTCAGGTTTGCTCTTTTCGATCTGAAGGAGAGAGAGAAAGAGAGTAGATAAGTTGTGTTATGTATATGAAGGTTAGAAAAGTCACATACTGTGAACAGAATAGGCTGAGATTGGCTCATATCTGAGCAGTGATTTAGCAAATTTCAAATAGGGTGACAAAATTTCAAAGTTTGGTTATCATAGTTAGACAAATGCCGTTAAGCGAAATAAAAAACTAAAGAATAATAAAATTGTCATTAGGGTACCCCCTTCTTGAATAGGGCTCTGTCCATGAGTGGTGGTGACAATTGTATTAAAAAAAAAACACACACACACACACACAATAGGGGGAAGCTTGCATAGATCATTGACCTACATAACTGGATAAAAACTTTTACAAAAATACACTCTGCATGAATAACAATTACCTAATATTAAATATAACTGACCTAGGTTGTGATCGATGTTAAAATGTAACAATGGACTCGCATTTAAAAGAACCTAACTTAGACCTGCCGTCCAGGTCCACCAATTCGATACAGACGAGACAAAGAGAAACGGTGCCTCCTACAGATGTAATGAGATCGCAAGCAGCTTTCATAGTACCTGAAAGAAAGTGAAAAAAATTTGTTAATCGTATTACAAATTTATTTTTTAAGAACAACAACATTTGGCAATCATGACGTAGCAACACATTATTAATGGGATGAAAAGAGTGTTACGGGTAACCTTACCCATATCCGAACCCCGAACCCCGCACCCAGAAGGGAAGTTGAGAATTTTGTGTATTAGAAGTTAGAGCCCTCAAAAACTTTTCATGGGCCTCGTATATCAAATCATTCTCTATATAAGAATGTATAAGCATAATGTCTCCTTCTGCATAATCTACAAATAAATTAAATTTTCTGAGCGCACTCTACTTATTAATTACTTATGATCTATTCTCAGCAAACTCGAAAGGAATATACGAATATTATTAAATAAGCTTGCTAGGAGGCTCTTAGTGTGTGCGAAAACGACCGCTTATTTTACAGAAGTATTATATACTACATCAAGCAAATGGCGTGACAAAAAAAACGATACTAAAGATAAATCCTCTGGGCAGTCCACGTATATCACACGAAGAATAAAGATTACAAAGTACTGAGCGATATTTCAGAGAGATCTTCATTCCCGCGTAGAAGAATAATTTTGGTTCAGAATTTGCAACGAACTTTGCAAGGTATAATTTCAATTTTTTTTGATTATATTTGACTTTCTTGCGGCTAAAATTTAGAAGTATATATATAATATGGAAAGTGCTTACTTAGAACTTTTTGAAATACACCACTCGCTCGAAAATATAAAAAAAAAAAACTTATATCAACGAATACTAAACTAAAGTAAAAAAAAGTATCCTAAGCATTTTCTTGTAATTTCAACACTATGAATAGGGAGACTTCAAGTCTCATACAAATCATATATAACTTAGAATTAATATTCATAACTGTCTATAATAATGTACAATAAAAATTTCACGAGAGTGGTGAGAGGGTAACTGACACTAGAAAAGTATACACTGAGGTTTTGGCATAAATATATCAATTAATTTATTAAAACATCTTGCTCGATGAGATATAACAGATGACGTCATCAAATATTGCATATCCTAATAAAAAAAATTTTAGCAAAGTAATGTCTCGACAATGCACTACGTATGGCCAGGAATCTGCCTAACATTATATTTCAACTGAATGGTTGCAGCTATCTATTATGATTATTTTCTTGCTCGCTTACTAAATATAAACTAATTTAAAATCAGGGATATCTAACAGAGACATTCAGTATAAAGGAGAATTATTTATTTAGTGTATGTAAGTTTTATTTTTAAAACAGTATTATGATTTTTGAATAAATTATATTACAAATATGTGTGTATATATACGCGAGTAAATACGATGGTTTGATCAAATATCACTCACGAGCACGCAATCAGTTAATTAAATATTATAGAGGAGTTAACACACAAGTTTGTGTACATTTATATACTGTGAAAGTATAATGATATAATTAATATATTTATTTTAATATGATAATTAACTCTATTATTAATTAATTTATATATTAATATATTATTATTTATATATTATAATTTATATAAATATTTTTATTATATTTTCTTTCTCCTTTCCCACTAGATGTGGGGAAGGGGTGCTCACAATGCATCAGGATAATATATGGACAGTTTAAGTAAATGAGACATAGATAACGTAAGTAGAAAGGGAGTCACCCATCTCCCCATACCCCTCCCTATAAGTTAGAGCTTGTAGCATCAAAAAAAATTCACATCTATGAACTCAAAAGACCAGTGAGAGAGCCTCTCGCAGAGACATACTCACCGATCAATTGTGGGAGGTTCAATACCAATTATGTGAGACCCAAGCCATCACACCAAACCTACTCTACACAAAGTACAACCACGCCATTTACACATCTTAATTTAAATGCAATTAATAATTTACTTCTTCTCTCTTCTGCCAAACTCTCATCCTTTTATTGACTTACATAAACATTCCTTTTAACTTATGACATCAATTAGACTCATTTATTATTTTGGTCCTCCTAGCTCACGGTAATCAATATTTCCAGCACACTAATACCTAATTATATTGACTGTACCACTTGCGAGAGTAGACTACCATATTATCACATCCTTATCCATAGAACAATAACCAATCTTCATACTCATTTAATTCTCTCATTTACAATACCTTATACTTATCCACCAACAAACTAACTCGCTATCATACAGTATTCATTAATCTCCTTCATTTTAATCTATATTCTTTACCCATCAACCTATAACACGACCTCATAAAGTTTCTAATTATTGTGAAATTAGATTTATAGTAACATTTATGAATTACCATACGTCTATGTTTACTCACACATATTCACTTACTATAATCATCTTAAACATCGTGAAAACATATCCTCATCAGTAAAACTCATACATATCAGCATATACTCAAGACTTTAGTACCTATTTATATATTATCCAACTAAGGTATTAATTGCACTCTATGCACTAGCTCACTACCTATACCTACCATACCATAAATACTATTCCTACTAACATTATACATTCAATATACTCCTATTATCATAATAACAACATATAACCTAAGAATATTAAAACTCGGGTACTTGTTCCCAATTGCCTCACCATCCAAATTGAATTATAACACAAAGCGAGGTACTTACTCCATACTTAACACTCCTTATTAAACCTTATAATATATATATTATTCTTCTACTAACATTTATTCCAATTACCCTCTCTTTTACACATCACTCTAAACAAACTTCTACAATAAAAAACTTTTCATTATACAGAATATTACACTACTGTAACAAAGCCATAGTACCATTCAAGCGTACAAATATAGCACAAGTATGCACCTCACTAACACTCCTTCCATTCTCCATACAGCCTAACAACCCTCTCCGCAATATACCCCAAACCTAATTTCACTTTCAACACTTAATTATCCATACAATATACAGATTAAATATACTATTGGAGAAACATTCTTGTAGGTTAATATATAAACGAGTGAAGAATGCTCTGAAAAGAAATAACCAAAAATTGGAGATCAATTTAATTTTTAATCTACTCAAAGGAAAATAACGTTATTAATTTACATATATTTGGATTAAAAATATTAAATATACACTAAAAAAATGTGACATACCTATAAAAACCTCTAAACTCAAGCCAAAATTCAACGTAGGATAGTCAACTAATAGGATACTTAAACAAGTTTGAATTGAGTCGATCATCTAAAAATCTGGATATCAACAGTTTACTAATACACTTTAGGAGCAACTAATGTACTGATTATTAATCCTTCAGTGAATGAATATGAGACCATTACCTAGGAGAATCGCTTGAGGTTTAGGTTAGAAATGCACAACTTTGAGCTCAAATCGTTTTTTTAATCACACTTAGAGTCAGTAAATTTGAGAATTACACACTCGTGAATTACTATGAATGAGGGTACTGCAAAATATGAGAATGTTATTATTTTATAAACATTAGTAGAAGTCATCTAGCGTTATATGGCTTCTAGCTGTTAGAAAATGTTTAAATTATAGTGTAACCTAAGAAAGGAACATTCAATTAAACTATTTAAGCGATGCTCTCATATGGTATAAAAGAGACATAAATATAATACAGGTAGGGATTTGAAAAATATTAGAAAGTTATAATGGCATGCAAAGATAACATATCAAACATATATCTTATATATTCTATGGAAACAAATTCTACTCAATCCTATAGACATTACTTACAATGTAAGCATTCGTGATCCAAATTTAAATCTCACTAATTAAAAAACATATAAGTGTGCACATATTTTTATAAGCTATTAAAGTTTCACATTCTATTCAATAACCATTCTTATTTAATCAGTAGGGAGTCAAATTAATTAAATGTATTGATTAGAAATAGTAATTCCGCTGCTCTCTCGAGAGTCATGAGCATTGCGAATGTCATCATAATAGAAATTCATCCCTGAATATAAATGAGGGTTAAAATATTATATTTGAATTTATTATACCAAGATACTAACCTTTTTCTACATATCATTATATTTCACCTTGGAATGATCATTATATTAATTTTAAATATAACTATATTTAAGAAGCAAGATGAGTTTGCCTAGAGTACTCATTTATGGTGCTGGGATTGAATATTTTAACGGATGATAGTCACCACCACAAATTAATTCAAATCCAGTTAATGTGGTTCAATTTTGAAAATATAAGGTGTAAGTGGAGAGGTGATAAATAAAAAAGACTGGTGGTTAGTCGAATAGGTGTGATGTATATAAGATTCTAGTGTCAGTGCAGTTTTATCAATTGACAACAAAAACATAATCCAGATATATATATATACTGGTCCAACCACTTAAATATATGATAATAATATACATAGCAAAATGATATATAGATAGGAAATATGTTAAATATTGAATATTCACATATATATGACAAATTAATAAGGGTTACTCTATGAATCACTAGTTCACTTCAGTGAATCAACTTAAACTTGATTATAACTTATTTCTTACAAGGAAACATTACTTGAGATATTTTATAAATCAGAATTTACTTTTTTTCTGTAAATGGAGAAAATTTATCCCTTAATAACTACGTATTAATTGTGGACATACTTACAACTCAGAGTTGAGCATCAAATCAGTAGATAGCGATCAGAGAGTCGCATGGCACTATAGGTGCCCGGAATTTGATCCTCAGTCCTCTAATCCATGTGGTAAATAGAATTTTATACCTTAGATTTAGTATTTATTCCAATCCTCTCTAGAAATAGGGCACTGAGAGTCACGTGGTAAGGTATAATATGTATATATATATAAGAACTTATTTCTTTATCTTCTTTCTTCATCTTCAACTTTATATTCCAAATCACTGAGAGGAGTATAAGGTGCTGTGAACATATGCATCGGAAAAGAAAAAGCCAGTAAAAGAATATATATGACAAATAAGTCGAGAAAAAAAGTCCATAAGTACCTTTACCTAGCACTGATCCACTTCTAATCCATTATATATTAGTAATGAAACTCGTCGCAGTCAGTAAAAATTCCACACCTCATAAAAGATGCATTCACGGTGAACATATATATATAATATAGGCGCACGTTTATCTTGCGTATTGTAAAAATTCAGTCTTAGTTGTAAGGGTTCATTACCCTTGGCCTCAGGTGTTGGCCATCATACAGATACCCCACTCACAAAACCCGCCATTCACTTCTAGCTCATAAGAGGTTACACCTTTATATCTAAGCTCGATAGGCGAGAGAATCTTACTACATTTTACATAACACTCATATGCGAATGAAACAAATAATATTAACACACCTAGATACTCTCACGAACTCCACTTTTTTCTTATGCGATAAACACACTAGACACTGGATCGGAATTTTCCCAACACTCATGACTACTATACTCTATAGTCGCCTAGTAAGGCACTAGTACAATATTTCACCTTTCCACATGACAACCCATCCACGACACTTTCAAAGTATGTATAATTTATACTCTTCAATATTTATTTAGGACATGTTCTATAATATCGAATGACCTACTCACAACCTTCTTCTATATATTCGTGCGAATTTCCTCATATTTTTACAAATTTCTTCTCACTATCTCCTTGCACACCACTAATATAATTGTCTAACAAGTTCTGTAACACTATTGACTAATTAGATCTATAATAAGTCATGATCTATCCATGACCATAGAGTCATATACTATACATATATTTCACAATTAACAATCAGGTAAACAGACAACACGCCCTCATCTCTAAAGACCAAAAGTCTATCATCTCACAAACGATTATGGGATACCCTTTACATTGACACTTTAAAGGAGCATGTTATAATGTTGGAAAGGTAATTCACTCAGCACCTTCCTGCCATTCACAACTTATCCATAAGCTACATGCTTCGGCTGGCAATGCATCCAGCCGAGCCGCGAGGCCGGAGCGCAGTGTCCCGCGAGCTCCTCGATGCCGGAGCCGAACACCAAAATCATATTATTAAAATGCACCCTGAGAGCGACATATGAACTACGACACGAGATGTCTGGTATGCACGCGTTAGACATTCACCCATCTATTAAATCATAACTCACACTGCGAGAGGCCGGAGCCGAATGTCGAGGATTTCCTCAAAGCCGGAGCCGCACGGAGCCGCGGGTACACTATTTAAAACTCGTCCGCTTAGCTCCTCAGTTGGAGAACTTCTTCGAAACCCTCCTATGTTCCACAACCACACTGGAACACAAAATTCTCTCTGCTCCACAGTGCCCTCTCGAGACATGCGTCTTCACAACTCTGCCACACAAAACCAAACTCATCGCTATGAACTTATATTATGTAGCTACAAACGTAACACAGAAATAGAATATACTACTAACAAATAAAATATATAATACTGGAAAAAAGAACACAAATTTTAAAAAATATAGTTAGACCACGTAACGCAACTGAAAGAAATATAATACTGACCAACTAAAAAAAAAAAGATTAACTATACACCATCCTAAACAGAAGAATGCCAATTCATTACTTGTACACCTAGTATTAATAGCACCGGGTCATAACATGGATCATGAGGGTAGT
>JABUQX010080633.1:20000-21561 GCA_015478945.1 Trachelipus rathkii
TTGAAATATACAAACATTTTAAAAGTTGCGCGCGCAACACTATTAAAAAATAAATGATACAATTGTTATAATTAAAATATTTTCTTTTGCATGCTTATGTAAAAAAGGTTGTCAAAAATATTTTAATTTTAAGTATTTTTATTTTTTTTTGGGTGATCATTCATAAATTGGTTTTTATGTAGTTGATAAGATGTTTTATATTTTATAGCTTTGGTTCCATAAAAGTGTGTAATTTTAAAGGGTATTTTAAGTGTGGTATATTGTCAGAGTTGACAAAAAATTTGTGTAAAGTGCTAATTTTTAAGTTGATAACGGGTAGCAAGTAAGTCTTATCAATATTGATTTTCCAAACTGTGTTTACTTTTTTTTCTTAAACACTTTCTCTTTAATTAACCTTCCATTCTCTAAACTTTAGTAAAGTACTAATATTCACTACATAAAATATATAATATATATATATATATTTATGATATTTATATTATATATATAATATATATAATATATATATATATATATATATAATTATAATATATATATATATATATATGCATATTATATATAACTATATAATATATATTATATATATATATATGATATATTAATATATATTATATATTATATATATATATTATAATATAGAAAGGAGTAGAGAGGAAGGAGAAGTAATAGCAAACAGACACAGACCGATTGGACAAAAAGTTACGCATAAACACACACACACAACCCATACCCCACTCGCGCATGCGTAGAGAAGCTTATAGCACACATCTGAAGGTCAAACGTAAACGTAGAGAACGAGAGAGAAATAGAGATGAAAAGATTATAGATAGTCTATAGATATTGTCATTTCTATTTTATTCCGTTTAGAAATTTTATTTCACGTTTTAAAGTCACGTATATATATATATATTACGAGATATATATATATAGTACAGGGGAACGTTTATTAGCTTTTTGGGGAAATAAGAAGTTTTTTTTTTTAAAAGATTAAAGTATCTTTTCTTTTCGTAAGCCAGCTTATATATATATATATATATATATATACAGTCAACGAGACTGCAGTGTTTTTTTAAAAAGCAAGCATATATATATATACAGTCAACGAGACTGCAGTGTTTTTTTTTAAAGCAAGCATAATATATACAAAAAATATATACAGAGATATATATAATATATTTAATTATATATTATATATATATATTATATATAGTCAATCGAGACTACAGTGGGTTTTTTTTTAAAGCACGCATAGATATATATATATATATAATAATAATATATTATAATATTAATATTATAATATAATATATATATATATATATATATATATATATATAATATAGATTATATATATATATATATATATAATTGATAATATATATTATATAATATTATAATATATATATATATATATAATATATTATATATAGTCAATCGAGACTAAAAGTGTCTTTATTAGAAAGTTTGGCAAATCGAACAAGACTAAGTGTCTGTTTTATGATTAACATTTTTAATCAGTGTTTTTATATGGTTTTAAGGAAAGAGAAATAAAAAACTAATT
>JABUQX010080634.1:0-10000 GCA_015478945.1 Trachelipus rathkii
TTTCGCTTACGTCGATAAATCTTTTGAGATTATGGGTGATATTCCTATAACTCCTTAGAATCGGTCATTACACTTTTAAAATCAGAATTCGGAGATGAGTGTATGAAAATGTTTTTAAAAATATATTTCATTGAATTAAAATAATATGGTTTATTTATTATATATACATATTTTAACCTTCGATATTAATTATTTAAGTTATACAAATTACCTCATTATAACTTCATTATAGTTGTAATATTTATATCTAATATATTTGCTTAATATACTAATAATATATTATATATATAATATATGAGATTAATAATTAAAAACGCTTTCGATAGAGTCTTTATCAATTTTCTATTATTATATATGATATATGCAATAATAATATTAATAAATAAAATATATAATATATAATATATATTATAATATATAATATATATTAATATATATTATATATTATATTTTATTAATATATATATTTATTTTATATATATATATATAATTATATATATTATAATATATATTAATAATATATATAATATATATATATATTAATTATTATTTATATATATAATATATATATATATAATATACATTATTAAGGGCAGTAAATGCCCAAAAATTTTTCGGGGTGGTTTTATAGTGAGGATTAAGAAATATATATAATATATATATATATTATAATTATTATATATATATATATATATTATAATATATTAATATATATTATATATTATATATATATTATTATTATATATAATAATAATATAATATTATAATTACTATATATATAATATATATATATATATATATATATATATAATATATATAATAATTAATATATATATAAATATATATATATAATATAATATATATTATATATTATATATATATATATTAATAATATATATTAATATATATTAATTATATATGTATGGCAGTTAAGTCAAAAAAAAATAATTTCTGTAGGGTGAGTTTAGATTAAGAATATATAATTATATTATAAAATATATAATATAATAATATAATATATATTATATATAATATTATATATATATATAATATATTTATATATATATATATAATATATTAATATATTAATATTATATAAATAATTAATTTAAATAAAATATATTATATATATATATAAAAATATTATATATATATATTATATACTATATTAATATATATTTAAATATATCCCTAATATATATATATTATATATATAATATAGATTAATATATATATTATTAATTTATTATATATTATTATTATAATATATATATATTTTATAATATAATATATTTATATATATTTATTATTATTAATAATTATTTATTAATTATTATATTATTTATTATATTATATAATCGAATTGTATTCTGTTTTCCTTAAAAAATATGAAATTCATATAATATTTTATGTGTTGTTTGTTTCGATAATATGTGAGTGGCACTGAAATGAAAGCGGCAAAGGTCGACAAGCGTGACATAATTGTGCACGCAATATTCTCATTTTTTCTCAGTCATGTTAAATAATAATTAGGATGTTTCTCGATTCGTGAGGAGAGTCGTGCACAATATTTCACACATATGATGACGCTTTGCACTATTGACTTATCTATCTATATATCATCTATATTTATATATGCTGCGAAATTGCGAGCGACGTCATCATTAGCTTTGTATCTGTATAACAATAATAGTTATCTTCTCTGTAAATTTATGTCGTGTGAGACTTATCTTCGTATATTCTAATTGAATCTTATATCCTAGCAGCATTTAACTATATGGGTGGCGATCCTTATTAAATATATATTGAGATGCAGATTCGTTATATATAATTTGTAGAATTCTTTTCTTTATTTATATTGGTAGTGTTATGTGATCATTATGCTATCTAAGACTAGAATAGGGTGATGAAGAGCGCGTTTTACGTATATTTATATATATATATATAATATATATATATATTATATATTATTATAATATATATATATTATATATATATTATATATAATATATATATATATTTATCTATATTATATATATATATATATATATTATATATAGATATATATATATTATATATATATATATATATATAATATATATATATATATTATATATATATATTATTATATAATATATATATATATAATAATATATAATATATATATATATATATATATATATATATTAATAAAAATAGGTAAAATAATAAAAATAATTAAAGTAATAATAATAATAAATATAATAATAATAATAAAAAATAATAGTTTTCTTAATAATAACATAATAATAATAATAATAATAATAATAATAATATATAATGGTAAAATAATATAAGAAGAAGAAGAAATTAAAATACAAATATTGGTAGAAGAATAACATTATAATAATAATAATAATAATAATAATAATAATAATAATTAAAATAATATTAATAATAATAATAATAATAATAAATAAATAAATAATAACTAATTATAAAATAATAATATAATAATAATAATAATAATAATATAATAATAATAATAATAATAATATAATAATAATAATAATAATAATAATATAATAATAATAATATAATAATAATAATAATAATAATAATAATAATAATAATAATAATAATAATAATAATAATAATAATAATAATAATAATAATAATTTATTATTATTATTATTATTATTATTATTATTATTATTATTATTATTATTATTATTATTATTATTATTATTATTATTATTATATTTTAATTAGTATTATTATTATTAGCCAATTTACTAAGTTTACTGGTTACTTTTGATTAGCGATTAAACCTTTTAGTGATTTTCTGTTTAATTGGAATAAAACCGATTTGAATAAGTGCTCAAAGGGAAAAAGGAAATTGCAAACGGGAAAGTCGTCGAAGTGCAACTCTTTAAATTATTGAGTGTGATGCTGCTGTACTTCCATGAAAAAAAGCGCCAAGATGACTTGGAGCACCTATGACCCCATCTTATCAAGTACTTTTGGTCTGTCAAGAGCAAGAAGGAGCATATAGAGGGCAATAGAGTGATGTAAGGGAAAGATTGAATGCTCCCAATGTAAAAAAAAAACCTTCAGCTTTGACATTAAATCAACACATAGCTTGATCGTAACTTATACCGATACTTTTTGTTTGATTTTATTTCTTTTAATTTTAAAATTCAACCATTAAATATTTCACATATTTTATTTATATGAATAAGGATTTTAGCTTTGTAACTTTCTTTAGAAACATCCTTCTTTGCTCAAGGAGCTGTGTATCTGCAATTGAAGAGGTCAAAGCGTGCCGGGGCTGCTCAGCAGACGTGAGACACCCATGCAAAAAACATCAGACATCATTCTCCAGTCTATGCCGAAAATATTTAAATAGAAGGAGAGCTCTTGAGTTGCTTTATAAGTAGAGTGTTTTATTTTAAGTACAGGTTAACTTTAAGTGGTGTCACAATAACAGGTTAAAAAACTAACAGAATACAGTCATACAAAAAATTTCGAAATTTGAAATATCAAGTTTCATTTGTCATTAATATAATTTCTCATCAAATTATTTTTGTTTCTAGCATTTCTGCTACATGCATTGGGCCTATTCCTCAATTGCCTCCAGAAGAAAGTGACGAGGAATCTTGATGTCATATGCATAATAGGGAAGGCTGATTTAACCAACATTATTTAAGGTCAGTTATGTGGCAACAACCGCAGACAGCTGGATGGGGACAACAGACAGGAGTTTTCTGGGGATGACGGTTCACTGATTTCTGAGAAAAGATTATTATTGTTATTATTATTCTTTTTATTAACATTGCATGAAAGTGTACGTCTCTTTCAAGAGTACTCTTTAGCGATGAGAGAGGAGAGAGAGAGAGAGAGAGAGAGAGAGAGAGAGAGAGAGAGAGAGAGAGAGAGAGAGAGAGAGAGAGAGAGAGAGAGAGAGAGAGAGAGAGAGAGAGAGAGAGAGAGAGAGAGAGAGAGAAAGATAACTGTGTGTAGAGAGAGAGAGAGAGAGAGGAGAGAGAGAGAGAGAGAGAGAGAGAGAGAGAGAGAGAGGAGAGAGAGAAGGCTCTCTTGCTGTAAGGAGGTTATCTGTTTCTCAGACCAGCACAGTCCAAGCCAACAATATTTACGGATATTCATCAACAATTGGCATTGAGCATAAGTTCAGTAAAAATGAATATGAAATAATAACGTATACTGAGGAAAATAAATCTAAACTCCAATTAATAAAGCAACGAACTAAATTAAAAAAATTTATATTCAGGTTTTTCTGCATCTACAACAGAATAAACGGGCTATTTTCTGTGCAGCCTTTCGGGTGTTTCCTCATGCAGAAACGGGTGACGAAGAGGAAGAAGAACAGGCACCGATTGCAGAGATAGCGGTTAAGCGTGAAGAGATGGAGCAAATTAGGTAGTGACACAGAGGTTCTGCAGAAAAAACTCTCCAGCTGGAAAATCTGCTTGAAGAACATTATGCACTTAGCCTAATTAAACATCGCAGTTGCATTTCCTACACATTAAACATCTCTGGCTACTAAGGATGTTTCAAATGTTCCTCGCTGGTCCTCTAGTGTCAAGGATCGATTTAATAAGACACTTACCAAAGCCCAGGAATTTTGTGGATTGCCCAAACAGGAAAACTACAACTGCTGTTAGAATTAAGAATTATTGGGGAACAAAGCTTAAAACACCAGGTGTTACTCGCTGGAACTCCATATGCGATTCTATAAAAGATCTGCTTAAGAACCTTGATGGTCGCATGACACATATCAACAAAACATTTGTATGGAGCAAAAGCCTTGTCTCTTCCAGTACTTAATAAAAGTAATAAGGAGGTAATTGAGGAGTACATCGAAATAATGGCGCCTATTGCTGTTAGGCTTGATATGTTGCAGGAAGAGAAGAATGCGTACGCGGAGTCCTATCTATTGACTAATCTCTTCCTCCTCAAGGACAAGATCTGGGAAATGCAACGAGAGGTGGAAAATTTAACTATGCCAAAACTTAGTCAACTACTCTTGCTAAAGAAACCAAAGGCAAACAAAGGGAAAGAAAAGGGCTTTGAACCGGAGGTTCAGCATCTTTTTGATGATTTTGAATTGCTTATGGCAACAGCCCTGCATCTTAACTTCAAACACATATCAACAACATTTGTATGGAGCAAAAGCTTTGTCTTCCAGTACTTAATAAAAGTAATAAGGAGGTAATTGCGGAGAGTACAGTCCGGAAATAATGCGCCTATTGCTGTTAGGCTTGAAATGTTGCAGGGAGAGAAAATGCGTACGCGGGAGTCCTATTGACTAATCTCTTCCTCCTCAAGGACAAGATCTGGGAAATGCAAAGACAGGTGGAAAAATTTAACTATGCCAAAAGCTTAGTCAACTAATGCTAAAGCAACCAAAGGCAAACAAAGGAAAGAAAAAGGGCTTTGAACCGAGGTCAGCAGTCTTTTTGAATGTTTTTGATTTGGCTTATGGCAACGCCCTGCATCGTCACTTCAAACTCGGAGTGGTAGTAGGGTAAATGAGGGGAAGTACCAAGCTGCCAAGAGCAGGATACTGAAAGAAAATAAAGCGCAATATGCATCAATCTTACTCGTCCACATGTAAGGCACTGAACGGTGATGGAACTGAGTCTGAAAGTGACCCATTTATGGTGAGTTTATTTTTATAATTTGGAACAAACTTTAAGCATCTCTTGCATATTATATATATATATATATATATTATATATATATATATATATATTAATATATATATATATATATATTAATAATATATATAATATATATATATAATATATTATATATATATATAATATATATACAATTTATATATTACATATATATTCACAATACACTGACATAAATGTTCAAATGAAACTTAAAAAAGATTTGAGTTCTTGGTACCATTTCTAAATATTTCAGGAACTGAAGGGTCCATATATCCAGAAGACGCCTCTGGAGGAGAAGTTGGGACAAATCTTGGATAGCTGGGCTGCAGTAAATGTTCACCACAGTAACCCTCTTACTAGGAATCTGCTTCCGTGTGAATACCAGGAGGTCTGAGTGGACTTGTTTATTAAGTATAATACCCCATTACCCAGCTTAGCGGCCGTGGAGATGTTGTTTAGTCAAGGCTCTGATATTCTAAAGATTAAAGAGAGCAACCATGGCATCCACAATTTTGAAAAAAATATCTTTATTAAAGGGAATATGACCCCTATTCAGAATGCAAGAGGAGAACGAGGAGGAGAAATCACAGATAAATTGAATAAGATTAAATCTTCTATTTTTGTTATATATATGCATCTTTCAATTAAAATTTAAAATAATTCAATCTTAAATACTTGCGCTTTATTTTTTATATTTTTTTTGTTCTCCCTAAATTTGTGCTTTTAAAAAATTTAAATTTGCGGACATGTGCGCTTTGCGCATGCGGACTATTTTTTTGAAAAATTGTGCGCTTTGCGCTTGCGGACTAAGTTTTCCCATTTTGCGCTTTTGCGTTTGCGCTTTAAAGTTTAAAATTTAGACACTCTGATATATATATATATATATTATAATATATATATATAATATATATATATATATTATATATATATATATAATATATATATATATTATATATATATATATTACTTCAATAAAAGGGAATAAATAATGGAACATTAATACTAATTGAAAATAAAAAAAAAGATAATTTTATTCATATAAAAAATTCTTAATTTTGATCTCTTAACAGCAAAATGATTGATAACTTCCTTCGTTTATATTGTGAAAACTATGATGAACAACTCATTAGCTAGTTCTGCTAGATTTCTCTCAGTTGAATTGAAAAAGTTTTGCCTTTGACCTTTCAAGAGTTGAGAAATATTTTTTTTGAGTTTACGTTTTGAGTGAGATAAATGCTAAAATCCTTAACAATCTAAATATGACTGCACATATCAAATTTATTTCCAAAATTAGCTAAATTTTGGATAGATGTCGATGGGAATAAGTAACTTTATAAAGATTAGTAAGTATGGATCTTTGATTCGCGAACTTGCTCTCTAACTGTTTTGAAAAATCATGTAAGAACATAATTGTAATTGCCCTATATCTTTCATTTTAAATAATGATTCTCACAAGAGGCATTATAATCTCTTCATTATCAAAAAGCAGAAATTCTATTTCAACCTTCAAAATGTTTGAAAATGCTTCGTTGATGTTTGCTTGAAAATCCTTCTAAACAAACATCACATTTCAATATGATTAAGAGCAGTTGCTGTCACTAATTATGGAGAATGCAATGTAAATACCATAATGAAATAGTGGTTGAGAATAAATTAAGACAATATAAATAAATAAACTTATAGCAAATTTACTTTTGTTTATAGACTTGAAAAGATCTACGTTTTTTTTAAAAGGTTAATATCGTGATTCTTACAAGCTCTTCTTAATTCAACAATGCTTTAAAAAATTTCATTAGATCGTACAATCCATCGAAATTTTCTACTTACCTTGTGTCAACCCATTCGTGAGAGCTTTGTTCAATTTTGTGTCTGGGAAAAATCTTTCTTTTTTTCTTTTAAAATAGTAGTCGGCCTTGGCATTCTAAAATGCATATAGTTGCATTCGATGTACCATAAAGTTTTTAATGGAAGTTTGTACTTACATGAATCTGAACAGTGATGAACATCCTAACGCCGCTGGATATGTTTCGACAGCTAACACCTCTAAAATATTTCTTTCATTGCTTTACACCATCATACCGTTGTCCAATCAGAAAGTCATATTTATATCCAAGTTCGTAGTATTACCTCAAGATAGAGATAAGGAAACAAATAACCAGTTAAAGGCCACATGGACCTATCGAGACTGTCCCAGTCAACTAAATATTTTTCAAATACATGCCCATGCGACAGACAACAACTACACCCTAAGGACTGTCAATTTCCTAAACAAAGGTCAAAATATATTTACGCCAACTACTACCAAAAGTAAAAATTATAGCTAAGTTTCATGCTAACCACAATACAAGCTTTAATAAGTTTTTTTTGATACTGGTAGCTACAACATGCGGTTTACTTTAATAACTAACTAAAACCCCGCATTTTGGCTACGTCAGAATATACTATATTATGCATCAAACCATCATATACCTATCCAATCCTTTCTTAATGTTTGCAAGTGAGTCACACTCAACAAACTCTTGCGGGAAACCATTCAAAAATTTTTAAACACTATACAGAATAAATCAAGGTTACACGTCTTCCTACATTTCTTAATTGTGTCCCCTAGAAAAAACTGTCCGTGGTAATATTTTACTAGACTTGTATCATGTTCCCTATGACTGGAAGAATTTGAAGGGGACATATGGCATATGCGGACGATCTGGCATGTTGGACGAGAGAGAGGAGGCGATTCGAGAGGTGGTGAAGTTGTTTGCGGAGGAGTTGGAGGAAGCAGGGATGAAGATGAACATACAGAAAGACAGAAATATTAACAGTAACCGGAGGAAATGAGGGGATGAGAATGATGGTGAGAGAGGAGGAGGTGAAGGCGGTAAATACCTGCAAATATCTCGGAGGATGTTTTAACAGAAAGGGGAGGAAGTGAGAAGGATTACGCGAAGAATGGAAAGTATGGATTAGTTATGAAAGCGGTATAACCCATGATGAAAGATAGAAAAATCGGAATAGAGGTTAAAAAAAAAGTGATTTTTAAAAGCATACTGACTCCCACACTTACGCTTGCTGTACGGAGCGGAAAAACATGGACAACAAGAGAAGAGAAGGAATAGAAATACAACGGCGGAGATGAAGGATATTAAGATCTATTATTTGGAAGAGTAAGAGAGACAGAATAAGAAATGAAGTTATTAGAGAAGATATAGGTGAAGAAGATGACACTGAAAATGGATGTGGGGAGATTGAGATGTGGGGACATCTGGAGAGGATGAGAGGAGAGAATGCCGAAAAGAAGATGGGAATGGACTTAGAGGGCAGAAAGACCAAGGGGAGACCGAAGAAGAGAATGGGCGGAATCGTGAGGGACTCTCTGGAAAGTGTCAGCTACCAAATAATGAGAAGCGCGTAAGAGAAGAGGAATATGTCAGAGAGGGAACGTCTGAGAAAGATTCTTGCGCGGCTGACAGGATGAAAGAATCCTTCCTGGGAGAGGAAAGAAAGAAAGAATATATATATATATATATATATATATATATATATTTATCTATAGCTATATATAATATATATATATATAATATATATATATATAATATATATATTATATATAATACATATATATATATATATAATATATATATATATATATATATATATTATATATATAATATATATATATATATAATATTATATATATATATAGTGGACAACAGCCATCTTCACTAAGAAATTTCACCAACTACAAATATGGTTTCCTCATTTCTTATTAATAAAACTAATACTCTTAATTTGCTTTGATTAACTATTATTTTTTTTATTTTTAGATTTAATTAAAAATTATAATTTACACACTTAAGACATCAAAAAATTTTGATAACTTAAATAATTTCGGGAGGGGGTTTACGGATATATATATATAGTTATATAATATATATATATATATATATATATATATATATAATATAATAATATATATATTATATAATTATATATATATAATATATATATATAATTTTTATATATATAATATAATATAATATATATATATATTTATATATATATATATATATATATATATATAAATATATATAATATATATAATATATATATATATATTATATATATATATATATATATAATATAAACTAAACTACATACTTAGTCCACATGAACTTACATCTAATATCATCTACTCATTGAATGATTAATTCTTAAAAATAGAATAGCAATCTGCCAGGTTCTCCTTCATTTTTCCTCTTTGGTCTGATTTTATAATGCGAAGAGAAAAAGCAGTTTCACGCTAACTTGCGTTGGAGTTAGAGCAG
>JABUQX010080634.1:12500-17500 GCA_015478945.1 Trachelipus rathkii
CAAATAGCAGGAAAGTATTCTGCAATCTAATCCCCCGACCTTATGCGAGTACTGGTTTTCGAATAACCAGCTACAAAACCAAGCCTGCTCAGCCTTCATCAAGCTTGGAGAGCTTTTGTCCCTACCCTTCCTCCTTCTCTATGAATTCGCCGAACCCATAAAAGAAGCCTGCGTCTACGTCCTTTAATATATCTTCAACTATTATTCCTTTTCCTGAAATGGAAGTTCCTGAGCGGAAAAAAAAGATTTGACAGCAAATCAAGAATTGATAGCTAGAAAATTCAGAAGAAACCTCCCTGCAGCTCTATTCCCGAGACAAAAGCATCTACACCAATAAAATATGCCCAATCAACCACAGTTGAACAATCCACCAAGAAGCGCTCTAACTTACTGGAATATTTCAGCTCTTCCTTCCGAATCCTTTCCTAACTCTTCCTTCGAATTTACTATCACAGAACTCCCTAAATTATCCTATACCCTACTGGATCAAATGGATTACAGTTCCAAAATGAAACCTGATGTGATAATCTCCTCTCCTTCTAACTCTTTTTGCGCTTCTGAGAGAGGTGAATGGAAAACCGTTCAATCTTAACTCCGCAAAAGCTTCAAACTTTCTGCTGCAGCCGGCGTCATAAAAGGGAACCCAGAGGTCTCTCATCTTTACTCAGATTGTCCAGCCTTCTTTCAAATTCACCCACCTGCTAGCTCATTGACAAAGCCTCCAGCCTTAGACATTCACACTTTACAGAACCTCTGTGAATCACTGATTGTCCCTTCAGCTCCACCATCAGAGATGTTTTTCCTTGTTAACCCAACGAAACCCATTTTCAATTCACACCTCACAACTCCAACACCGTAAAAAAAATTGACCCCTCTCCACCGAAACAGCCCCATACTTCCCAGCTACCTCCGAGTTTGTTTTCTTGGTAGATACTGACATCGCTTCCACTCCTAACTATGAACCTTCTGGTTGCTCTACCAACGACCAACTAGGTACACATAAGAACATGGACTTGGTCGAGCTCGACCTACTTCATGTTAATGGCGAAGTCTCTCCTCTAAATACCACAGGGAACTCCTCCCCGAAGCCGGTCTAACAACCCAATTCATTGTTGTACGACTTCCTTATCACCAGGATTTATTGCTTTTGCTTGTCAGGCCCCACGCCTCAGACTCTCCACCCCATCTGATTCCTTTTCCTACTGCCGCTAGTCGAATAAAGAAAACAATCTTCATAGTTCTTATAACCAATAGTCAGACAGCATGATCACCTTCCTTCAGTGGAATTGCCGTGGCTATTATTGTAATTTTGAAGAATACGTTTAACTAATATATTTATCTACACTAAAGTAAAGTACATATGTTTGCAGGAACTTCGACAATGCTATGGCGACCTTCCAGCCTTCAGAATACAAGTCGCCGCTAACATCTATAAAGCTAGATGGCAATAATAGGTGAGGCAAAGGAATTCCGTCTAATATTCTTCAGTCCCTCTTCGAAGTAGACTTCATGCAGTGGCAGAACGGGTCCATCTGTCCACTGATTTCACCGTGTATTCGATCTACTTGGCTCCCAGCAACGAGTTCACTTGGGCCAACTTAGTCGAGCTTTTCCAACAACTCCCCCCACCAATTGTCAAATTAGGAGATTTCAAACTTCGTCACTCCTGCGGAATGACTCTGTCACCTCTCCCAAGGATAAATCCTTGCCGAACTCCTAGTCAACTTTTCTTTGGGATACCTCAACACTAGACTCCCTACCCTCAAACGTTTGGAAACGCACTCCTCTACCTTCATAAATATTTTAATTTGCTCCCATTCTCTTATTGATCGCTTTACATTGTTCCGCTTCAATTATTTGATTATTATAATCTCGTACAGTGACTCTTACCCGATAGTCTCACACCTAGCTCGGTGTTAGAACCTCACTCCCGCTTGCGTTATGATCGAGTGGAGTGGGCCCCTTTTTGTCAAGCTACAGCTATCCCACTTTCTCCCTTTGATGAAATATTTTCGACCATTGATGAGGCCTTGAACTTCTTCCAGCAAGTTATCACCCCATCTGCAGAAACTCGGATCCTGAATTGTCAACCCCTTCGTGGTCCTAAGAGTGTGAACATGATAACCGAGATAAGAAGAAACTCTACAAGCAATATAAACATGATTATTTTCGAAGCGGCTGCTGCGAGATCTCCCCGAATCAATCGCCATACACGCAAACAATATTTTTAAACATTCATCGCCTGTTCTTTCCTATATATATATATATTATAATATATATATATATATATATAGTATATATATATATATACTATATATTATATATATATATATACATACCCTATATATCATAATATACTATTATATATATTATAATATTATATACTATAATAACCTAACCTCCGCTATAACAGCTCTTCACCCACATTCCTCCGATATGGGCCTGATATAATTGATACGGTCTCGGCTCCAGCAGATGTATTAGGCTAAAGCATTGCCATCCACTCAAGTTCTTTCTGCTATACTGAGGCCTTCCAAAAATTATGAATTAACGCTGTGAAAGGGAAAGATCATACCTACAACCGTCTTTTTACATTTATAGAATACCAAATTGCACTGTCGATCTGCAATGACGATGTCCCTGACTCAGACACCATCTCGTACTAATGCTCCGCCACATTAACCCTTCTTAATCAATATTCCTACTGGATCTATTTAACAGGATCTGCATTGAATCCCCATTTCCATCTATATGGAAAACAGCATTTGTTATCACATTCACAAACCAGGGAAAGGATCTGAATTTAGCGGGCGGCCAAAAATCAATCTCGCTGACTTGTCATACTTGCAAAATAATGGAGATAAATGGTTGCGGGCCGTCTTTTCTATGTTCTGAAGAGCAGCCAGGCTTTCTCAAACTTCCAGTTTGGCTTTCGCAAACATGGTTCGACCTTGGACCCCTTACTGAAAATAGACCAGGTGTTATCGAAAAACGAAGAAACAAATTTATCAACTAATTTAACACCTAACGCCCAAAAATTACTACTTATGATGTTCCTAAACTTCCTGTTTATGCTGCTCTTCTTTAAGTTGTACCAGTTTCCAAAGGTTTTCACTTTCAGATTAGAACCATCTTAAGCAAAACTTTCCACAGTGCAGGTTTCTTATATCTTTTATCAACAGCAGCGCAAGTAAATAGAGCATTCCCATGAACTAGAGATCTCATATCGTTTACGAATATAAATGTGCCGACTGTAGCGTCCACTAGGTAGGTCAAACCTATAGCCTTTAACTGAAGATGCGAGCCTTCAAACACGTGGGTATATCCTTTCGAACTAATCTCCCCACCTCTCTTCCAGAGATTTCAACCATCAGAGATCACTCTGACCTCACTAAGCACCCTGTATCTCTTCAGAGCTTTCCCAATCTTCAAAATGCTTCAACATCTGAAAAACTTAAAATTTTGAAATCGTCGTATATAAAACAGAAACCTACATTTGTTATTGATAAGACAAGACTTTAATGGTACTCCTGATTGCCTGAACTATCTATCTCCTTTTCTCTTTTCTTTCCTTTCATTTCTTTTATTAATTTCTTGCCTATATATTTAATATCTTTTATTTCGAATGTTTTGATATTATATAAAATTACTATTGATTTTGACCTTTTTTACATTTCGCAAAATATTTATTTATATTTTTACATTTAACTATTGACATTTTAATTTAGTTGATTAATAATTTGAATAGTTAACTTTTTGATTCATTTTATAAAAGGTACTGAAGAAGTATTTATGTAACAATGCGAAACGTTTGCAATAGACTGAATTTTAATATTTTCTTTGCTTTTAGTTTTTATTAAAGATTCGGTTCCCTACACAACTCCCTAGGAACTTCAATTATCTGATATAATATATATATATAATATTATATATATATATATATATATATAATAGATATATATTCTATATATATATATATTATCATAATATATTATTATATTATTATATATATAAATTATATTTATATGTTAAATTTTGCATAATAATCGCAATTATATAAGATGTTAAAGAAAGAACATATAAAAGAGAAGGTAAAGAATGTAAACATGCTGCTTCTCTGGATTGAACACGCGCTTTTGTTGCTAATTGCGATTATTATGCAATATTTAACATCTACAATATAAAGAACGAGAGATAGGACAGGTTGGACACCTGGTGATTTCGCCTTGACGGGAGCTCGGTTGCTTTAAAACTGTTCTGAAACCCAACTTTATATATTGAGGAGAATAATAGAGAAGAGATAAGAACTTAAAGTCGATAAAGAGAACCGGGTTATTGTTCCTCATTCGCAACAAGCGTGGTATATATGTCCATATGATATGGCAGTTATTCTTTACTGTCTTCCCTTATGGATCTTTAACATCTTTATATAATTGCGATTATTATGGGCGAATATGTTAACATGTTAGCAATATCAAAGACGAGGGTAGGACAGGGCGTGGACAGCCTGGTTGACGTGCGGACCTGACGGGAGCTCGGGTTGCTTTCAAAAACTTTCGTTGAGGCCAAGCTTTGGGGGTTGGACGGAAGCTCAGTGCTGAAAGCAGCCGGAGTATGATTGTCGCCATTGCGCAACAATGGTGGTTCAGATGTCCCAGGAGGAGGCAGTTAGTTCTTTACCTTTCCCTTATATATGTTCTTGTCGTTTAACATTTTATAGTAATTACCGATTATTATGGCAAGTATTTTAACATTTTACAGGATATAAAGAGACGCGAGGATAGAGACGAGGCTACAGCCTGGTGATGTTCGGCTTGGGGGAGCTCGGGTTTGCTGGTAAACGTGTTTCTGAGGCCGCAGACTTTTTGGTTGGAGGATAGCGCAGTGCTAAAGGCACCGAGCATATTGTCCTCACGCGCAACAAGCGGTGGTTCAATTCCAGAGAGGCAGTGTAATTCTTACCTTCCATTATATATGTTCTTTCTTTAAGACATCTTATA
>JABUQX010080634.1:25000-36710 GCA_015478945.1 Trachelipus rathkii
ATATATATATATATATATATATATATATAATGTATCGTTCCATGAAAAATCACTCAAAAAAAAGAAAAAGAAACAATATTAAAAGAAAGAGAAGGTATGAGTTGTGTGTTCGAAGAAAAAGTTATAGTTGTGTGGAAGATTATGTTGAGTAGTTAGATTTTGGAACTGGGTTTTTGAATTTTGAGGGCAATTCGATATTAACCATATAAATATTTTTGTCTCAATAATATACGAGAAAGATCAGAGGTCAGCTGCTCCTAAACCACGATTCTAGTATTGAATATTTAAAGGAAAAATAAAGGGTAGAGTTGTCAGAGCAAGATTGGATAGGAGACGAATTTTCAGAAATAGAGATAGCTATAATTGTTTACTTTGTGGAATATTAGAGGAGGAGCTTTGACGCTTTTGAGCTAAGAGTTAGAGCTTGGGTTAAGCAGTAGGGAAAACGACAGTTGTGCCATCGGAAGAACTGGAAGAGGGAAGGATAAGAACATATATTTTTACAATCAAGAGAGAGAGAGATGAGAGAAGGGGAGAGAGAGAGAGAGAGAGAGAGGAGAGAGAGAGAGAGAGAGAGAGAGAGAGAGAGAGGTCATTGCATTGCCTACTGAGGATTTTTTTTCGTGTCGCGGAGAATATATGCTGCACGATACCGGTATAAATATATATATAATATATATATTATAGTAATATATATATATATAATATATTATATTATATATATATATATATAATATATTATAGATATATATTAAATATATATATACTATATAATATATGTAATAATATATATATATATATACTATATAATATATATATATATTAAATTATATAAATGAATATATATGATTCTATAAATATAGTTATATATACGATATATATAATATATATAATATAAATATTATAATATATATATATATATATATTAATATATATATATATATATATATATATCAGAGGCGTGCATTCAGGATATGCTAGGTAAACGCCACTTACCCAAATGAAAATGATGATGCATATTTTTTTTTTTTTTAATATTTTTAAAATTATGAATTTGATTTTAATTCATTAGCTACATATTGAAAAAAAAAACTAAATTTATATTATTGATTTTATTATTATTATTATTATTATTATTGTTTTATTATTGTTGTCATCGTTATGGTTAGATATTATTATTAATGTACTGTTATAACAAATTTCGGTAGGATATATTTGTAATTTGAAAAATCACTTTACTTCTGGAACATGGTTTATTGTAATTTTTAAAAGCAATGTACTTAGCCCTGAAAACAAATTTTGGGAATACAATAAAATTCCTTCCCTTTCATTTTAGGATATTTTATTTAGGGAATTCCATACAATGCTAATGGATAACTTTGTTATACAGATTTATTTTTATTAATAAGAAGCTGTTTTTTTTTGTTTTGTTTTTTTAAAGAAAGAAAATATTTTTTTTTGCTTCTGTTTTTTGTTTGTGTTTTGTATTTATACTTTTAATTATTACAATCTTCATATGCTTAGAGTATTCTTAAGTAATATGTCCGATTCAATGTTGATGGGTAACTTCATTTTGTACATTTTTTTTGGTAAACTTCATTTTTGTTTCTTTTTGAGAATGTGTCATGCTACTCTAAATTGGTACGGGTAATTGGTAAATATATTATTTTATTTAATTTTACGGAAAATGTTATTAGTAGTATTATTTTATTAATTTTAATGTAAGCTTCATTTTTTTTTAATGTTGTCTGATTTTCTTATTCCTTTGTAAATTAAGCACGGGGATTTCGGTATAGAGATCTTGGAACTTCATGATAAAATAAATAAACAATTAAGCAGCCAGAAAATGTTTTAATCATCCCTCAAGAATTAGAGCATGAAATATTATATATATATATATATAGTATATATATATATATTATATATTATATATAATTATATATAGTATATAATATATATATATATATATATACTATATGATACCTATATATATATATGATATATAATATATATATATATATTTATATTATTATATAATATATCATATATATAATATATATATTTAATATATATATATATATATAGTATATATATATAATATATATATATAATATATTATATATATATATATATATCGTAAGTTTGTAGTGTTTTTATGTGAGAAGATTTAGCGGTGAAAAGAAATAAAAGGTTGAATGAACGTCATTTAATACCATTTGGCAGCCGTTTGATTTTCTATTGATGATATATTTACCTATTAATTTATCACGCAATATTGGGGCCAGTGTGTGTGTGTGTGTGTGTGTGTGTGTCGCTGTGTGTGTATGTGTTGTGTGTGTGTGTGTGTGATTGTGTGTTGTGTAGTGTGTGTGTGTATGATGTGGTTTGTTGTAGTTGGTGAAGGAGCGTGTATGTGTGAGTATGTGCGCTGGTGGGATGTGCTATTATATATATATATATATATAATATTATATATATATATATAATATATATAATATATATTATATATATATATATATATATATATATATATATATTATATTATATATATATTATATATATATATATATATATTATTATATATATATAATATATAATATATATTATTAATATAATAATAATATTGATAATATTAATAATAATAATTAATAATTAAGCGGAATAATAATAATATAATAATAATAATAATTAATAATAATGATAATAATAATAATATAATAAATAATATATAATAATTATAATAATAATAATAATAAAATTAAAAAATTAAACGAGTAAAAAGCTTGTCTATCTGCTGACTGGCAACCGTCAAGTGTTGTGTGGAAATAGTTCACGGAAAAGTCTAATGACTGTAAAATAATCTCTTTGCTGTAAAAAGTTAAAATCTTTTCAAGGAAAGGACGTGGAATGACTTCGCTGGAAAATTATTTAAGATCAAAGCACAAAGAACAGTTTAAAGATGTAACTTATTTAAGATCGAAGCACAAAGAACAGCTTAAAGATGTAACTGATGAAGAAGCACGCCAAAAAGATGACAAAGATAAAAGAAGAAAAACTGCTGCTTTTCAAATGAAACCAAATATTCAAGAGTATTTTCAGGCTACTAGAGTGGATAAATTTTTATCGGAGCTGAAATGATGGTGATGGATGATCCACCTCTCCAACATGTGGAAGATATTTTAATCATGGGGTAATTTGCGGAAGTTGTTCTGCAATACAAACTGAGGCAACGGAATTTCTACTCGTTCCTGAAATGCAGGGAAATATATGAAAATGTGAAATAATGATATCGCCTCATATATTAAGTTTAGTCAGATGTCATTGAACGCACTTGTACGTGCGTCCACAGTCGCGAAGAATACTTGGTTGGAGGCTATCAAGTCCAAGTCTGGCGTTCGTAGTGCAGGATAATGAATTCTGTTTTCAACAAAATAAAACAAATTATTGGTGAAATAAAGTAATGCAATATATTTTCTTTCATTACAGATGTATGACCAGATATTTCAGCTGGGGCTCCATTACTGAGCCTGACTGTACATAATATCAACAAGAGTTTGAGAGAATAAATCTTGTATTAGGTTCTGTACCTTTAGAAGATCGGCACATATGAGAATGCATTTCAGAGGAGGATCTAATTTTAGCTCCTGGCTGAGCCCCGTTTTTGAAACCTATGTTTTTTCATTTTTTGACATTCGTCCTAAATTTTTTTTGGAAATGACTTCAAATTTGAACTGTACATAGGTGGGTCTATTACCCACAAATTGTATTATTTTGAATTTTGTTTTTTGATCCCAGATCCCAACAATGGTCCAATTTCAAACCCTACTTTTTTTGGTTTTGAAAATGAAAAATTACGATATTTTTTTTTTCTTCTGGTAATGCGATTAGGATGAAATTTTCAGGGCTTTTTAGTCGGCGGAGATACACACTTTCTATGTAGCTCATTTTTTTTGTACATACATTAGTTTTGCATTGTTATCTTAGAACAAGTTTTCAAAAAAAATTTTTTTTGGAAATATTTAAAAAAAATATTTTTTGAGAAAAATATCTCAAGATTTCACTTTTTCAAATAACAAAAAAAAAAAAAAAAAAGTCAAATGAGATTATAATTAATAAAAACGATTAGAGTTAATTGAACACATCCATCCCCCAATTATTAGACTAAGCGAACCTTCCATTCAAGCAATTGTACAATTTAAATACGCAAGCGTACACACAAATATTAATAAATAAACTAACGCATTACTACCCACGTAATAACTTAATTTTTTGTACTTAAATTCTCATTAAGGTATTTAATTATATTAAAATTTAAATATTTATAAATATTGTTCTAAATGCAAATATATATTTAAAAAGGTGTTTGAAATCTAAATGTATTTAAATAGTGTCCATCTCTATTGAAGACACGAAAGAGTGTGTGCGAGGGAGATACAAATTTTTTTTTAATTAAAACCATAAATTTCAGTTAAATCTAAATTGTAATCTAATAAAAAAAGCATATAATAATCATAAACGGCAAAAATAAAAAAAAAATAAAAAAATAAAAATTTTATAAACGTATGGGAGCCCTTAGCCCTAAAAACCAACGTCGAGCGTAGGTTAACGCCTTATAAAAAATTTATTGTTTCTTTAACTGAAGCTGACACCTCTAACAGATAATCCATCATGTGTGAGCCAGAGGCAAAATTTTAAATGAGAGACACTGCTGAAATTATTCTTTAACATTTTGAAGAATGTGGAGAACTGGTCGAGTCAGAGTTGTGCCGGAGATGAAGGCATCAACTGGTGATGCCAATTCTGACCATATATATATATATATATATATATTATATATATATATATATAATATATATATATAGTATACTATATATATATATATATATTATATATATATAGTATATATATATATCACTATGATAGCATAGTATATTTATACTATGATTATATATATATATATATATAATATACTATATATATATATACCGAAATATATATATATATTATAAATAATATATAATATATATATATATATATATCATATAATATAATATATAATATATATATATATATATATATATATGGTCAGTTTGTTATTTGAACGGGTTATATATGTACTATTTTAGAATTTTTTTACTAGATTTTTAGAAAATAACATTTATATTAATTTTTAGTGGATATTAATTTTTAGTAGTAAAGGAATGCATGGTAAGGGAACATTTGTCTCAAAGGGCTCCACCCCCGTATCCCCCCCAACCCTTGAGTGCTGGAAAAATAAAATATTGCTTCATCGACATAAGAATATATGAGAATAAAAGAAATTTAAAAAAGAAGAGGCATCTGACAGTAATTATGCTATAAACATGAAATGTTATTAAACATGAAATTTGGAGGTCCATTATTTCATATTTAGCATCTTTAAAAGAAATGTTTTACTACAGAAAATTATATAAATACTAGGGGATGTACGATAACCAGAAAAGAGGCCGATACCGATACCGATACCGATACTCTTATTCTTTAGGTGACGATACCAGAACCTGATAACCGATACGATACCGATACTTTAATTAATATTAAATAATACACAGTAATAAGAAAGAACATCTTGTGAACTGCTAGCACTTCAAGATCTTGCATTCCCTGTACAACATACTTAGTCATTTTATTCATATTTGGTTTGTGCCCAGTATATTTATTTTAAAAAACTACTTTTAAGGAATAATAATTGCAAATATAATATTAATAACTATTTTTATGTTTTGTGTTATTATTTTTGAAAATATTACATTTCCATTTTCAAGTAAGTATTAACAAAGTTTAGCTACTAGCTTTTATGTTTTAACATGATTACAATTTACAAGAAGATTCTTTAACTAGCTACAATAATAAAGAATAAAATAATGAGAGAGAGAGAGAAATAATCAGCCGAAAAGTTAAATAAAAAAACGCTATTACTCAAACAATGACATAATTAAATACTCCTTTAAGATAGATATCATTCAATACTCAAATTCAAAAATTCAAAAATTGTGATGCAAAAACATTAAGCTTTCACTAGTATCTGGCGAGAGACTGTTCCTTTTTGGGGTGTCTACATTCCTACCTAACCTACACTATAATTACGCTCTCTCTCGACTGATGAAGGATGTGCTGATAATTATTTGGCCCTGCAAGCCTTGATCAATAATGAAAAACCTTGGCCCATTTTCATTGCCACCGCATGAAAGGATTCTCTTCTGTAGCAGGCATCTGCATGTTTTGGTAGAGCTCATCTCCTCTTTTCACAGACTGCTAAATTGAATTATCTTTGCTCGTGTTGATGACTGTCTCTTCAGTTTTTTACGATGAGGTTCCCTGGTATGTGATTCCTTTGAAGGTGAATGAGATGTCCATGCAATTTCGGCATGAACTTATCAAAGTTTAACATATCCAAATCCTCATCTTCAGTAGGTTTATTTGCTGAAAAGCCACCATCGTCACTATCAGTGCTGTTGCCAGGGGTTGCAGATAAGGCGGCTTCCACTTCTCTGTCTCTTTTTTTTTTTTTTTTAAATTTTTTTTTGTCAACGAGCAAGCTCCTAGGTTATGCTATTTTTAATGCTTCTTAGAAGGGTTCACCGTCGGACGGTGCCATTCTTGAGGGAGTTTCAGCTAGCCTAATGGAATTCCTAGTATTAGGAAACCTTTTATTTATTTTTTTTTTTTACAGTTGGGCACCACCGCTCACGGCAGAACCCTATTCAAGGATTGGGTGTTTGAACGCCTCAAAAAATCCATTCTAACATATACACAGATAAGCACAGAACGCATCTTTAAAGTGAGCGGAAATATAAATTGAGTAGGAAAACACAGATGATGGAAAAATCCACAGAACAGAGGTTGGCAGGAAAGAAAGAAGAACCGCAGCGAACTAGTCTGGAGTTACTAAAATCAACACAAAACTACTCATGTGCCGACCAGCACCCCTTGTGCTACGAGGGCAGTAGGTAAAAGGTGGTGGTACGCGATGGAAGCTTCCCTCGAGCACTTGCCTCAACAGTACCTATAGAAAAGGGAAAAAGCACCAACATAGCGCCGCAAATATAAAGGGTTAAGTGAACTAGAAAGTACAGACAGTTATTAAGTCATTTTGGCTTTGACTCGACCCCTATCCAAAAGCCGGATGAAACCAGAGCCACCGCCCCCCACAGATATGAGAGCAGTCCTCCATACAAGGCGGAATGAGACCCCTTGTATAGGCGGAGTAACTTGGAAGAAAAAAAAGTCTTCGCAGTCTAAACAGAACCACCAGTTTCTTTGAGGCCGCCCTAGCAAACCGTTTTTGATTTGAGGTTTTCAAAACATTTTTTTTTTATGTTAAGGCCAAGGATGTTTATATTGATCAACAGGGGAGAACGAGAGACCCGTCGAAGAGATAGAATAGTTAATGTCTTAGAGAGAGAGACTTGTAGAAGGTGGGTTTTTAAAGAATTAAAATTTCACAAAGTTTGAGACGACCCAACCCTGAAATCTATCCATATCGCGAGAATCTTAGAATGGAAAGATTAGACCGAGAGGCATTCAAAAGATAAAGAGCGAGCAGAATTGATATATGAGTTGAAGAATGAAGGTCAAGTCATCGACATATGAGTGTGGATATAGTTAGATTTGCAGGTGAGAAATAGTTCATTGATGAAAAGCAGGAATAAAGGAGGAGATAAAACAGAACCCCTGAGGAACCACCACTACTGACAAAAAAAAGAAGTCGCCCCATCAACAACAGCTAACATTGAGCGATTTGAAGAAAGCTAGACATAAGTAAGGCAAAGAGAAGAAGGAAACCACAAAGGAGGGGACTTGGAGAGCAGTTGACGCTGCCATACGCCGGTCAGAATGCTCTTGCGATATGTCAAGCGCTGAACCACACAAGGTATTCCCGTCAGTTCCTAAAGCGGCGGAAAACCAATAAATCTGTTAAATGGAAATATTCGCCAGTAGATTCTCGAGCAACCGAAAGCCGTACTGGATAATACAGAGAAAGGGGAAGAGATTCCGATGGTCTAAGAAGTGAGGAGTTGAAGAAGGGTTTCAAAGATCTTAAAAAGAATACAAGTGAGAGCTATTAGGCGATAGTTTTAGAAGGATCAGAGCAGCATATTTTTTTCGGAATAGGTTGGACATTCATGCGCGCTTCCAACACTGAGGGAAGAGTGCTAGTATTGAGCATAGATAATACAGTTGACGAGTGCCGGTGTCGGTTCGAAGCACACTTCTTCAAAACCTCGGAGAGGAATTGCCCATGCCGGCCACCACGCCTTTCTAACGTATCATAGATTCAGGAGCTCAGCACCCGATCAAATGAAAATGACAGGTAAAGGATAGGGACACCTGAGAGGAGAAGGAGGAGGAAGGAGGAATGAGGAAGAATGATCCAGGGTTTAATTAGAGGGGAAAAAAAGGCCAAGAGGTTAGTCTTATCAGTTGGAGTATTAGTTAACAACAGATCCATTAGGAGTGATAAGGAGAGGAAAGTAATTGATATACAATAAAGTTGGCTAAAGATTGTTTTGGCATACGAGGCCAGAGAGATTTGTTTCAGTATGGAGAACCAAGGGAGGTCAGCGCATTATTTCGTGTTAATGAAAGTCCGCTTTGCTCGTCGAAAGAGTATTCCTGCAACGATTTCTAGCTGAATGAAACAATTGGCCAAAGAGTTGATAAGCGAGAACACGAGAATTTTTTCACGATAAGATTGTCTCTTTAGCCTGAATGGCCAGGAACAAAGCACTATCGAACCATGGATTTTGAGGAGAAAAAGATTTAGTCCAAGAAGGAATGAACCTGCTCATCCCATTAACAATTACAGTTTCCACTTTATGGACAGAATCTGAAGCGTCTTAAAGAGGTCAAAGCAGTCATTCAATTATAGTTAGCGTAGTAGAAGCAACGCAAGCCCCCCAATCGGCCCGATCAAAGGGCCAGAAAAAACGCATAGGGCAGGATGTAGATGTTGGAGAGAAAGTATTAAAATTACGAGATATAAGGTGTTGTGTCAGATTTACCGATAGGAGCAAGGTGGTGTATTTATAGAGAGAAGGACTAGTGGTGAACATAGGTCAAGTGTGTTCAAGAATTGGTTGGGACCATCCGGAAGGTGTGTAGGTTCTTTGATTAGTTGTTCCAGATCATTGAGAATGCTGAATGATTCGGCCTCCTCCCAACTAAATCAGTACGAGAGGAATCCAACAATTCAGTTTTGTGTACGTTGAAAAT
The DNA here is from genome assembly GCA_015478945.1 of Trachelipus rathkii. Classification (NCBI taxonomy): domain Eukaryota; kingdom Metazoa; phylum Arthropoda; class Malacostraca; order Isopoda; family Trachelipodidae; genus Trachelipus; species Trachelipus rathkii. The sequence continues at coordinate 34,256 of JABUQX010080634.1, forward strand.
CCCCTAAAAGAGGACCTCAGTATTTGGATGAGAAGATATAACAGTCTCGTGAAGAAGTAGTAGGTAATCAAAAAAGGCATGTAAATCTGTTCTGTAGGAGAACAGTTCAGCAGAAGCATAAGTAATATTGTAGTAGCAAGGAAGTGAAAGATTTTAAGGCCACAGGAACACGAAGTTAGGAGATGATCGAGATCTCGAGGGAGTGTATATAGGAATTGTTTATTTAATTAGGGCACATACTCCACCCTTCAAACGGAAATTCTAAAAATAAGTTATAGTTGCATATATTAAACCGAGTTGAAGGATGAACTTCTTAGCCATTCTGGGTCTTCAGACAAGGAAGCATTAAAAATTAGGTTTAGAGTTTAGAGACGTTAGTATCCATGGATGCAGAGTTAGATGGAAGCCATTGATGTTGGTAAAGTCGAAAAAAAGCCACGCCTGTGCAAATCTGCCTATCATACTCGCACACCGCACCAGCGCACACGCACACGCACACGCTACACCGCAACACGCACACGCACACGCACACGCACACGCAATCAGTAAAAAAAAAACAGACAAACAAATAGACAAAAACAAAGAGAAATGACGGAAATTTATTCGTACGCAAAACCTGAAATATTTAAAACGATTAAAACCCTATTTAAGCAATATATCTAAAATTATGAATAACTCAGGAAAGTTTTAAAAACACACGCTCTCACGAAATTGCTGTTACAAAAAAAAAAAAAATACTACTTGATCAACTAAAAAAAGTAGAATGAAATCTGTATAAAGTTATTGAAATTAAATAATGGCTGTCCAGAATAGGTAAATACTTTACGCAAAGGGACAAGATTGCGAGAAACGCTAAAAATTCTAAGTTTAAAAAGGAACATCGAGGAAAAAAAAAAATTAACTTGTACTAGCTATCTATATCGGAACTAGATTTATTATTGAATCTAAAAGTTTCTCATAATTTTTCACCCCAAAAGTTAAGAAGTATCGGCTAAAGTTATCGGCCAATGTTAACCGATTACGCATTACCGATACGATACCATCAGAAAAACATGGCCGATACTACCGATAACGATACAATCGGTACATCCCTAGTAAATACATTTTTTTCCTAACGATTTAGTAAAAATCACCCATTCCTATAACACGAGATCACATATTATATATATATATATATATATATATATTAATATATATATATATACACTATATATATATATATATATATATATATATATATTATATTTTTGTATTTTCTTCTTCCCCATATAAAATATATTTATATATTTATATATTATATATATATATATATATATATATATATAATGGAAAATATATTAAACTCAATGTTTCTAAAAATGCATCGATATCTAAACCTGAACATAATAATAATAAAAAAAATAAAAAAAATAAAAAAGAATCTCAAATTTGCTGAATAAAAAATAAATATTCTAACGGGCTATTCTAGTTATTTTTATGTTAAAAAAATATAATATGTAAATTTAAAGGATTTTCCTGTTCTCGTCCATTCCAATTGTACTTAAGAAAATATTACAGTAATATTATTTATAAAAATACAAAGATTTTACATTAAAGCTAAACTTATGTTAAAAATAAATATAAGAACAACAATTATGAAGGTTTTCACAGTTCTCGTCAAATGAAATTGTTCTTACAGTAAAACAAATAAAATTCTTGTAATATATATCATATATATACTATATATATATATATAATATATATATATATATATTATATATATATTAGTATATATATATATTATATATTATATATATATTATATATACATTAATATATATATATATATATTATATATATAATTTATATATATATATATTATATATATATATTATATATATATATGATATATATGTATATATATATATATATATATATATATATATATATATATATATATATATATATATATATTATATACTAATATATATATATTATATAAATATATATATCTATATATATATATATATATATATATATATATAATATATATATATATAGTATACATTATAGCTATTAATACTATATTATATACTAAATATATAACTATATACTCATATATATATATATTATATATTATATATACATATATCTCATCCGACAGACCCGCCTGCTGCACTCGCGTCCAAATCTTCCGTGCGCTCTTGCTCGGGCTTCTCCTTAGCCGATTTATCATGTAATAGAAACGATCGATTTCTTTACAAATTTCATAAATTCACGATTAAAATTCTTTATATTTTTTCTGAGAAATTAGTCCAATTTGAAAGACCAATTATTGCTAAGATATATATATAGAGATTATTTTAAAACTATTATTAATTTTTTTATTGCATATAATCTATTTTTCAACAATTATAAAAAGCTGACGCCCAGCGGCTTCTTCCGAAATAGCGGAGTGAAAACAATAGCAGTATCCA
>JABUQX010080635.1:5000-45937 GCA_015478945.1 Trachelipus rathkii
GTAATAGGTTACGTCTCTTTGTACGTACTTGATGCAGGACTTTACTGATTGTTAAAGTATTTATTTACTATGTATAATTGAGTTAGTAAGATTATTATAATTTCTGTAGGCGTAAAGTGTGTTAAGGATTTATTGTCATCTGTATCAATATAATTCTTATGAGTATATCCTTAGGTAATTATATAGCTTAATGTACTATAGCTTTATTGATTAGTGAAAACTAATGTTATACGTTAGCATATAATTCCATATGGTTAGTATATATAAGTATAAGAACTTAAATTTTATTTGAGTACTAATGTTTATCTCAGAAAATGGTATCATTAACGATATAGTGACCTTATGAATTACATAGATCGAGATAGATACAAAAAGGTCGTATGGATAGGTTAGTGAGTTAAGGCTACATTTGGGAGAGTTGGAAGAAATGGGCTTAACTGGTGCCTTGAAATTAATACCTCTAACTAGATTGAACCTAGATCTCTACTTCTTCAGTCTCTCTAAAAAATACAAGAGTGGATAAACTAATATACACCTTTAAAATCACTTATTGTATCCACTCTAATAGTATAGGAAAGTATACAAAAGAGATATTTTTATGTTCAAAATGCGTTATTTAAAAATTTTCATATTTATATATTTTTATAAAAAAAATGTATTTCTTTGGGAACGAATATCTGCGAAGAAAAAGCGAAACATGGTGTTATGAGAAATATAATCTTTCTCAAAATTATTCTTTTTTCGCATTTTTATATTTTTAAATATACGAGAGTAAGAGAGTAATAAAGGAGATTTAAATATCTTTTTTGAGGTTAAATAAAATTATTTGCGTATAACAATCCTAAAAACGCTTGAATAAAAAAACAACACTATTGAATATAACAAGATCTCTTATGACGCATATATTTTCTGAATTGGAGTATGGTAAGAAAAATGATAATCCTGAGTATGATTATAAAAATTGATAAAAACTGTGAACTAAAAATTAATAATAATAATAATGATAATAATAATATAATAAATAATATAATTTAAAATATTCAATCATTTAAAAGATAAAAAATTAATTTATATATAAAAACGAGTATATAACATACTAATTTATTAAAATAGATATAAGATTTCAAAAATGGAAGTCAATAATGATGATATTCTTAATAGAGAATAATAAAAAAAAGAATATAGATAATAGGTTTTAAACGTTTGGCATAAGTCACACTAAACAATGTAATAATAAATTTAGTTAACTTATATTAAATGAATAGGTGTACAAAGGAATATGAGAAAATATAAAAATTTATCATAAAATATCATCATCAAATCATCTATAAATTTTAAAATTACCTTACATTGAAATTTTAGAGTTAATTCAAATAATACTAATAATATATATATTGAATATATTAATTATTAATGTATTTTACTAAGAGGCTCATCATTGATAAATATTATAGATCTTTATTGATGTAAAATAGAAAAAAAATCAATATAATATATAAAATAGTGATAAATATATAAATAAAAGTAACAAATAACATGTAATTAATGCAAGTAATTATATTATTAACAATTAAAAAAAACTAATAATAATAACAATCAAATAAATTGTATAATTGATTATAACTTTAATGTATTCTAGATTAATAAATATTATAAAATTACAATTAAACTATATTAATATTAAATAATAATAAAAATTTAACTTGATATAATAATAATAATAAAGATAAATATAAAGAAGTATTATAAATAATAATGATCGACTATTGTCTAAAAATAGATGATAGTAAAAATATAGAGTATATATAGATCGCTATATAATCATATTGTATGGCTAAAATTAGATAATAATGTACAGCATATAATCTAATATAACTTATAATATATACACTTGTACTTAATTGAGATGAAACTAATTAGTAAAATATGAGTGAATTATATGAAAAGGAAATACATAAAAATATGTAATAAAATGAATAAAAATTATTGAAGAAAAAATGGTATAACTAGAAGAATTATATTAATAAATCACGAGTTAGATTAAAATAGATGTGAATTTCCTTCAACATAATTATTCCCGAAAAGAGTATTAATAATCAACACATTTACTATTTATATCAGTGAAAATTTGGATTGAAATAGATAATACACTTTAATAATAATAATAAGAATATAATAATAAAAATAACACTAAAAAAAATTAATATATATGAAAAATAACAATGTATATATATAATAATAGATAATAATGAATAATAAATAATATAATAATTAATGAATAATTAACACTGTACAAATATATTGAAGAATGTATCTTTTCGGTCGCTGGCAGGAATACAATCAACAAGTCTGACCAAAGGGACACAGAGGATACTGTATTTTATTATTTTATGCCTTATTATTTAATAAATTATATATACATAAATTTGTCCAAGTTGCAAAGAATATTTAAGGCCAGAAAAATCAAATAACTTTAAATCAGGAAATAAGACAATGATCTAACTTAATGTATTCGAGCAGTAGCAATGAATATTGACTGGGGTCAGACAGATGTACTTTGAATGATAAATGATCAACTTAGTACTTATAAATAGAAAGATCTAATAGTTAAAGACAATTATATTAATGTAATTACTGTAATTTAGAATTATCTAATAATTGATGTAATTATGAGTATATTATTATTAATAATTATATTAATATTATTATTATCATTATTATTTAATATTATTTTTTATTATTATTTTTTTTTTTTTTTTTATTAATTATTTTTTTTTATTAATTAGATTTTTAGTAATATAGGATTAGTATTATTTTAATAAATATATTCTAAGAATTATTGTTCATTATTATGATTATTATTATATTATTAGTATTATTTAGGTTATATTATTGATCATTTGATGTATTTGTAATATTTATGGGTAGATGATTTTTAAATTACTTATGCTGAGATTTATTATTTATTGATATATTGATTTGATTTAGTCTATATATTATTAATATTACAGTTATATAATTATATTAGAGTTATAGATTTTATTATTAATTATTTTATTTAACTATAAAAGAAAATATTTATATAGAATTTTCTTGTATCTTTTATTTATTTTTATTAAATTATTTATTTAATTATTTTTTATTACATTTATTATAAATTGAGTAGAATAATGAATTATTGAGTTATTTATTATTTATTTTTCATTTATTAGATAATTAGTTTAAGTTTCATCTTAGAAATATTCCTTATTAATAGTACCAATGTACATTTATTCGATTAGCCTAAAAATTGCAAGAGATCTTGTTTATATTATTCGCAAATATTATTTTTTACATAATTATATTTTTATTTATCTGAGCATATATTTATTAAATCATCTTTATATATTATTATTATTAATTATTATTATGTTACAAACGTTATTAATGATAAAATGAACATTTGTCAATGCATTATGATTATATATTACCTTATAGCATTTGAGTTTAGATTTAATATATTTAATTAAAATAGTTATTATTATGTTATATTATATATTATATATTGATATATTGTTATATTAATATTATATATATTATTATTGTTCTATGTTATTATATATTATATATTATTATAATATATATTGCTTATTTTTTTTTTATAAATATTTCGAGACTTTTTATATTATTATATATTATATAATTATATTATTATTATTAATTATATTATTATTATTATTATTATATTTTTATTATTATTAATTATATTATTTATAACTATTGAAAATTATTGATTTATATAAAAAACAATGTATATTATAACTCAGCACCGCATCACCGGCTCACAATCACTACGTTGTCAGTAATCTAGAGACTCTTAGAAATCTATTTCCTCAGACTTCCATCTCATCCTCATTTTATTCTTATTTAATGTAACATGCTATACCTTTCGTACCCTTTCCTCTCACCTCTCATACATTTTTTACCTCTGATTTCCGACACTCTGCATTCTCTCTTTATTGTTTCAAATTGGACCTATATACCCACTTATACACTGAGTGTAGGGTACCCTGTGACTCTGGATCCGAATCCAACTCCTAACATCACCGTATCTACTAAGAAAACCCAAATATCCTACTAACCTATATAACGTCCTTACCAATTATCAGAGTAAATTCCTTACATGTTAAAGAAACGAATATTGCAAATATTTCGTTGTCTAGGTTATTATTCAAGAGGGACGTGGCTCTAGACGCTCTATAGCGCCAAACTGAAACGAGCTCAAGCTATATTATCATAAATATATAAACGTCATACACATCACACTAAAAGTTTTTTATAGACAAACCTGATAATACGATAAAAAGCCATCTTGAGTGAGTCAATGATTTTTCAAAACGAAGAGTATATTGAGCCTCGCGGCTCCAATTTTCCAGAAAAGCTAAAAAAAAGAAAAAGACAAAAGTAGGGCGAAACACAGAGACACAACCCACAATAGGGGTGAGCAGCTACACAAATCTGAGTCTCACTTTATTAAAAATCATTCGAGCCTATATGAATAATTGAATCACAATAAATGTTGCCCTGTTCGAAATCTTTGTGAAAGAATAGGCAGTTAACGGTTCATCAAGTTTTCTAAAAATTGTATCACAAATAGATAAACACACTCAATATCACCATCTTCTTTTCGATTGTAAATAGCGAGAGGGGAAATTCTCTCGCGATAAAAAGGGCGTAAAGCACATAATATTTCTACATTACTTCGAGTACTTCATAATAAATATATATATATTCGAGGGGAGGGATAGTTATAACCCTATATTACATATATATTTCTATGAGACCTTATGAAAACTCGCGGTTTCAAAAGTATACATATAGTATTTGAATAATATTTTCGAATTATTCGTAATGATTTTTAGACTATAACCTCTAAATTATTTCACTTACTATCTGAAATAAAGGTAGGCTGTAGCGGTCGGAGAACGCGTTGACATATACCGTGAATCCGGGGCAAAACTATCATTTATATCACTGTAATATATTATAAATCCGAGTCATAATTGACGGGATTATAAGTAAGTATACTATCAGGGGACATTAATAATTTTTAGCGGATAAATAGACGGTAATATAGTACTTACATACTTATGAATAATATAAAACGGTTGTAGCCACTATATTTATTAATATACTTTAAGTATAGATATATATATATATTTATAATATATATAATATATAATAATAAATTAATATATATATATATATAATTTATAAATATATATTATATATTAATATATATAAATATATATATATTATTTAATTAATATATTTAATAATTATATAATATATATAATAAATAGTAATATATATATATATATATATATATATATATATATATAAAATAATATAAATTATATATTAATATAATATATATATATATATATATATATATTATATTTATTATATAAATAATATATATATATTATATATAATATATAATATATATAAATAAATATTATATAGTATATATATTATATATATATTAAATAATTAATATATATTATATATAATAATATATAAAAAATGTGCGTTATCGCTATCATCTTCACTAAGCTTGGGGAGGCTAGACTTAATAAAAGATTTTTATATAGAGCTTATATATATAAATATTAAATATTATTATAATAATATATTATATACTATATAATATAAAAATATATATGATATATATATTAAAATATATATAATATTAGTATTAAATAAATATATTAATATATCTAATATAACAAGGTGTATCATATCACAATAGGATACTAGAACACTCACATTCACATGGAATAGATAGAAATATATATAAGTATTACAAACTCTAGCCAAAAATCAGTATTATGCGGCATAGTACAATATCAAAACACAATTTTTTAACATAAAATATACTAACAATACATGAAAAAAACATAATTTCTCAATGAGGGAGAACCACTAGTGCTCTATTAATTAACAGAAGTAGTTATTAAAATTAATATATTATAGACTATGTTAAATGATAAGTAACTGATATAAAGGCAGAAAAATACTATCTATACTTATCACCAATAATATAAATAAAGACTAAAAGAATCTAAACATCAAAACATATCTACTCAATTACCCCCTCTTGATTAACGATCATTATGCTGAAATCCATATTAGAACGTTCTTATATATTAGGCGTTTCAGCACGGAGAAGAGTCTTGTTCAGAGTGCCAAAAAACACTCTATCATTTGAATCGAAGAATATATATCAAGATAAAAACTATATGATCAGATAAATAGTCCATACTGAGCTATCTAGGAATGATTAAATTGTAAAAATAGTTATTTATTCCTAAGATTTATATATAGCAAGAATCGTTATACAAGTTAGGAAATATTCTTTAGCAATTAAGCCCTTCAACAAGTGTAGCTAGTTAGTAGAGCGTCCATTTACTTAAATGTGTTTTTCGAATATATAAACGATAAAAAAATAAGCAAACTCTATCCCCTGAAGTAGTACTTTCAAGTAATATTATTGTATATATTTGAACACATAATTTATGGATTTAATTATTTCAAAGAACTAATTTAAAGTTAATAACTACACGTATCCAAAATAGTAGAGCTGGGAAAGAGCTGTTTGAGAGAGAGAGGATCATACAAACATAGAACATGTGTGTCTAAGGCATATCCATTGTCACAGACATATCAGAGTTTAAACATTAAAAAACGGGTATATATATATTTGTATTATTATTAAATAAACAATAGAATATATAAATATAAATCAAAATATCAATATTATGATAATTTTGAGTCCAATTGGAAGTACAGTTCAAAAATTGATATTAATTTATTATATTATAATAATAAACACCTGAGTAAATTACCTTGGAGTCCACCGAAGTCAAATGTAATTCAGTACTAATTAGTTTGAATAAAATAATCTATATATTAGTCAAAACTAACTAAAATTTTCATGTGGTTAATCATACTTCAATCACTAATAATGAGCAGGATCAGTATTTATAATACCTTGCGTCTATCCACATAGTTAAATACTATATCGTAGCCAAGGTTCTATTGACCTTCGCAGAGTAGTAAAGAAGCACTCTACTGTAGCTAGGTTGTATATAGCAATATATCTAGTGGACTGAAGAGTTAAATCATTAAAAAAGCCTTGTTATTATTATCGTCAGACGGAATAAGAAAGGTTCAGTCGCCTATTAATAGAGACTTAGGGAAGACATAAAAAGATCTTTAGATTTTATCCTTACATAATATTCAAGTTTAATTGAGTCCTCAAAATTAAGTTGTACTCAAAAAAGTATTTTAGCTCTTCATTCTTAAAATATACTTTCTAAATGGGAAGTAATACTATATATAAGATGAAGCTGTCCTTTTTTACTATATTAAACTATCATCGTATTGTTATGAAATAGAATATGAAAAAATGTATGAATATTTAATTATTGCGATATAAAGCAGTATTAGTAATTTATCACTATGATAAGTAATACAGATCCTCGCACTTAGCTTGATTAAGAAGAGGTTATAGGAATTATCAAAATAACTCGATAGTAAATTATAAAGGATTCATTCTCCAGAATCTACCGTGAAGGATATGTTGCTTAGATAATGTTCTGTGGTTAATTACTTAGGCCTATACCGAAACAATAGTGATATTTACAATACAATATTGCAGATCAAAGTCCAGTAGAGGTATCCTCTGGGTGCTAGAATCTCAATAATATCGTATTAAACCATTCCTCTTACTTACAGGACATTCATCCGGGACAATCCGGCTATATCGGTTACATCTACTATCCGCATCCTCCGAGTCGGAGACTCCTAACCTACCGGATTCACAAATTCAACTATCCCGCACAATCGTGTGCGAATCGTAAGCTTATGACGAAGGTTTATTGACGAGATATTACATAACAGTTTACCTTTATTGGTATATATCAGGTAGCCCCATTTATTGGGGGGAGTAGGAGAAAATAGAAAAGATTTAACAACAGGCTCTATAACATTTAGACATATGAGTTATCGCGTATCATATCATTATAAATATAAGACCTATTAATATATTATAGATGTATATATGAACAAGACTTCATATTAACATGGCCGCTGAATGCAACTAGTAAAAATAAATGAGACTTTATTTAACTTTATAGTAAACTAGTAATATAGTGATTTATTCCATTATATCATAATTAGTAAATAGGGTTATTCCAAATATTATATATAATGACTTATTATGAGCATAATATATACTAACAATTCCTATATTACTAAGAAAGTGCTTATATAACCTTATGAAAACACAATACTCATATGTAATAATAGCGCAAATAATAATATATATATACTCTGTGTTAGTAATTAATATATATTATAATAGATATATATATTATATATATATTATAATTATATATGATATATTATTATTTAATAATATATATAATTAATATTAATATATAATATATAAAATATAATATATAATAATATATAATATATAAATATTAATAAATAATATATATATTTTAATAATTAATATAATATATATATAATATATATAGATATAATAATATTATAATATATATATATATATATAATATAATATTGTATAAATATAATAATATAATATATATATATATTATATATATATTATGTATATATAAATATATAATATATAATATATAATATATATTTTATATATATAATAGTAATTAATATTATAATATAATATATATTAATATATATAATGAATATAATATAATATATAAAATTGATAATAATAATATATATTAATATATATAATATAATTATATATTATATATTAATATTATATATATTATAGTAATTAATATAATAATATAATATATAAATATATATATAAATAATATATTATATAATATAAAAATATATATATAAAATTAAATATAATGTTGATTAAAGTTAATTAAATATATAATAATATATAATTATATATAATATTAATATTAATATATGTATAATAATATAAAATATAATAATAATATTATATATATATAATATATATATATAATAAATATATTAAATATATATATATATATATATATATATATATATAATATATATATATATTACATAATACATAAAATTAGACAAAAAGAAACGATGAGCCTTAAAATTAGAGAAGTCTTTATGATCTAGTATTAGGCAGTATAGCGAGAATTAACGTTAACCAGGGATTTACAACAGTCAGGTCGTGAAATAAAAAAAGATTCTCATGTTCTTGATTTGGTTTTTGATTATATTATATATATTAGCTTGTTCCTTTATTAGAGTACGATAGGAAAATAAGAAAGCATATGAAATAGGGATACTCAGAAAAATCTATATCATCTTGCATCGCAGCGTAGCCAGAAATCTCCTTCTCCAGCCACTCTGTACATACACTGTTAATCTCCGCGCGAGAACCCACACATCCATCTATTATCGACACACACAACTATAACAACGTAAACTGTTATCCATTTCCCTAAACTTTCCAACGGTAAAGTGTAAGAACACTTCATTTTTTCTCACATCTATCAACACCTATAATGCCTTTGACCTATCAACTTCCCAAGGCGTAATGTATATGAGTCATTCGGCCTTAATCACCATAAGCATCTATCACACACACACACAGCACAACACACAGGCCAAATATCCACTTACCAATCAATGTCGACAACAAAAAATACAACCTTGTAAATTAATCAACATAACACACAATCACAATACACATATAAATATATATATATAATATAATTATTAATATATATATATATAATTATATATTATATATATATATATATATAATATAATATTATATAATATATATAATATATATAATAATATAATATATATTAATATATATATATTATATATTAATAAATAATCTATATATTAATATATATATAATAATATATTATAGTATATATGTATATATATATATACTATATAATATATATAATATAATTGAGAATTACCACATGGTACAACAATAATAACAAAGGAGTTAAATAATACACAACAATATTAATATCACACCCTTAGTGTTATGATCCATTGTTAACTCAGGAAAGCTAGTCAACTTAAAGATGCATATAGTAAAGAAAATAAACAACTTCTTGCTATTAGGACCTAAAAAACGAACTATATTCGTTTTACGTTTTATAATATTTATACAAGAAATCAAAATGAACATTGACTTATTGCTTATTTACGTGATAATCATATCAATACCCGTAGGAACCTAATAACATTTACAATGAGTAGTAGAAAACTTGAGCTAAATACTACAACTACAGACATTACTCGGTTGAGTACTACTTGACCTGTAAATATTAACAAGTCTGGAGTAAATTATATTAACTGTATACAAATGAGAGTGAGATATTAGACTACAATTTACAATTACTCTATTATATATTAAAGTATTAATTATAATACCTACGCCAACCAATGACACAAATATAAGTACACAAGAGTTCAGTCACAATATAATGAACTTGACTTATACTGTAATAAACATAATAATTAAATATAAAATTAGAAAATATACAAAAAAAAGCTAAATAAAAAAATATAAAAGGAAGTGAACAATAAAGCAATGAACCACGAGTGTTCATACCTATTAATGAAAAATATACATACTATATCATCTAAAAAATAAACACAATCTCGCAAGTAACTATGACAGATCACAATTCTCCACTTGATGCTTCTAGAATCTAGCCAATCTTTACTATTCATGCACGAGCTTACCATATCCAAGGAAAGGGACAAAATCAACCAAGACACATTCATCTTCTTCACACTATGACCAATCACATCTATATACGAAAAAAAATCAATAAATAGCAATACATATATATATAGATATATATATATATTAATATATATATATATAATATTTAGTATTATATATATATATAATATAATAATAATAATATATTAAATAATAATTATATATTTATATATATATATATATAATATATAATAAATTAGATAATATAGATATATATATATTAATATAATATAATATATATATATAATATATACTATATATAATATAAAAATATATATATAATAATAGTATATTATATATATTATATATTAATCAATATATACTATATATAAATACATTATAAAGAATCTATTATATATATAACGGGGGAGAATATATAGGCACTTTCCCTTTAAAAGGATGTTACAAAAAAATTACAGATTCCGGAATATATCTGCGGAGTAAAGAAAAACAACGGAATCTACAGATGGGGCTTCGAGTTTATTGTTGCACTAGTCCAATCTATGACTGTATCACTTTATAACTTTAACTCCATGAATTATTGTAAAATATTAGTAAAAAAAGTATCACAGATTATACTATTAGAGAGCTCAAATATGTAGAATCATGATATAATTTATTTTATAATGTATATAATAATTTTTGTATTTATAATTTATTTATTATATTATATATTTTATAAGAGGCTCTATCGGAGCATGATAGATGTGGTACATTTATGCGTGGATCCTGTACATTAATAATTCCCACCTCTACGTTCTCCGCGGCGAGTTTATTAGCCTATAAGATTGAATCACCTGACATTTTCACGGTATGTTACACATCTTATAAACAAAAATCTTGGCGCATTCCTCTCACCACTCACCTTGGGTAAGATCTCGCCTGACGGAAAGAGGAAACAAACACTCCCATTATGCGCCGGAACACGGTCGCATAATTATAGCGAGGGGGTCTACGAGATACATCCAAAAAAAAAACGATTACATCGCTCGTTCGATATATATTCGAATCGTAACATCCTTTTAAGCGCGGAAACGTTCCTATAATATACTATATATGATATATATTATATTAAATAAAACATAAAATATATAATAATAAATCATAATATACGATTTAATTAATTGTTACAAAGGTGGTTCTACAAAACTTTATCAGATTAATAACATATTCATCAAATTTAATCAGGAAACTAAAAATAGCCTAAGCACGGCCTAAGCTTACTAATATTTTATATAAGACATAGTTGTGAAGCATCTAAAATATATATCAATTATTAATTTGTACTTTTGTTAATATTAAAATTAAAACTACATTTGAATAACCGTATTTACTAATGTATTTAACCGCAAATCATTGAAAATTACGTTACATTTATTTTATATGTAATTATTCGTTACCTGGAGTCAACATCTTATAAATAGCCATATAATATATTATATATAATATATATATATAAGAATATAATATATATATATATAATTAAATATATTAATATAATAATTGATAGGTAGTAAATTTAAATCATATATAAAAAATAAAAATGAGTTACGATTGTTTACAAGGAAGATGAAAGGAGGAAGAATTAGAAGGGAGATGAGAGCGGAGGAAGGATTAATCTATACGTGGCTTACTTAAGACTTACTAAGAGCTTAGTGCCACTAGCTTATAGTAATGTTAATATAAACGTCTTATATGTTGTCCTATAACATTATATATAATATATATCATTATATATTTTGTATTATTTTTAAATTTTCCATTCTATATTAATGGTATAAAAATAAATATATAAAAATATAAATTATAAAGATTGTTTATTCTTATTATTTATTTCTATATTAATTATTATGAATATTGTGTACAGAATTGCCTAAATAAACAAATATTCCTGTTTAAAAAGAGATAATCACACACTACTCATATATTAATAATATAAAATAACTTTGAAAAAATCGGGAAAAAAAAAAAAAAAAAAAAAAAAATAAAATAAATTACCCCTCAACTAGTCAATACACCATTGTCTGCTTAGTGCTTCTTAGCAATGCAAAGACTAAAGAAGTGATTATCGAATTATTTCGAAAAACGAATATAATAACTTCAATAATAAACGAGACAGACGCACTGGAGTTAGAATTTCAGATAAGTTGCCGTTTGCCATTTAATCTTTATTATTTTAAGTCAGTTTTTCCACTAAATATTAAAATTCTCACATACTTATGATAGGATAGAAATATTCGGTGTCTAAAGAGTTGCAAATCACAAAATTATAATAACGATAAAATACCAATATGGTAATAAATAGCTATAGTCAAAAGAGAGGTAGATCTCTAAACTCCGCATGGACTAAAAAATTGAATACTATTATAAGAAAATTATCGCACAAGATCTATACACTCAAAGCGCAAGGAAGTTATATATAAGTATATCAAACAATTAAGGTTAAATTGATTTAAGATCATTAAAACTCAATTTTTATCTAAACTTATAATATGATATATAAATATCTTATAACTATTTAATCAATTTATTATCAAGTAAAAAATTATAATATATATAAATCACATGTTTAAATAAAATTTAGTCACATTTCCTACCTTTCTCAGTTGGGCAATACAAATAGTTGTAAAATAGTTGCAAAATAACAAGAATTTATAATAATTTATAATTTCTTAGCTGATCATATTGTATTATTGGATTGACGATTAACATTTTAATTGTTAAACATTAGCATTAAATAGGATTCAAATTATTAATATAAATTGTTTGTTAATTTGATTATATGTAAATATATTATTTTGAGATGATATATATTATTATTATTAATTAATTAACGCTTATTTTTTTATTCTTGTTTTATTAATATTAATTATTATTAGAAATTATTATAATAAACACTGGAAATAAAAGTGTATTAGTAGAAATAATAACTTATAATTAAATAAGTAATAATAATATATTATATATTAATAATAATAATAATAATAATTAAATAATAAAAATAATATAATAATAAATATAAATAATTAAAAATACAAAATAATAAATTAATAATGAGATTTCAGTAGGAATCTGCAAAAAAACATTATCTATAGTAATTTACGAATGACTAAATAACATAATAAAATTATGAAAAAAAACGAGGTGTCACATAGAGATCCGCCGTGTCATCTCTAACATCCATATTTCGCATTCCGTAATATAAAAGAAAAGATCGAGGTTTATCTTGAAATACAGAGATCTACACAAAAATAACTAGACACTTGAAATTAAAATCCTAGTATATATATTAATAACTGAGTATCAATCTTAAAATAGATTAATTTACATAAAAATAAATGCTTTAGATATATTGATAGGATGAGAGACTTCTTTTTCGCGTAAACGTATCTTGTAAATAATTCCTGAAAATAAAATGGAGTATTATAAAAAGATATTTTATTAATCTATAATATAAATTAAATAACCCATTCCTGTAAACAATAATACACGGTGCATGGATTATAATTATATTATAATATTACTTATATTTTTTTTGATATTATATTCACAATAATATTATAAATATAAAAATAATTTATTTATCTGAGTTGAGTACTTCCGAGTGAGAGTCATTACTCGAGTCATTCACGAGTCTAATCCGCATCAGAAAACATACAGCGCAAGAGACTTCTATATTAGACGATCATGAGAGAGTTCCATGACTCTCACATAAAAAAAATAGAGAAAATATTTGCGTAACTCGGTTCTTTCACACTTCACTCAGCGAATAAAAGTTATCTCTGCGTGTACATCACCCTGCAGTCTGAAATACTTCTCCAAGTATTCTCTCAGAACTATAGCCTCAAATCTTTCCTTTTGAAGCTCGATATATTTACCGAGAGCGAGAGAGGGTCAATGTGCATCGAGAGAAAATTAGTATATCAAGAGTTCCTGAAAACACTTACACACAGCCATGAAAAAGTTAAATAAGAAGGAGACTATTATGTACCTTTGACAAATTACGTCCATGAAGCTTTACTCTGTAGTATCAATTCTATAGATTTGCTTTCTTACCATTTGACTATCAAGTACCCATTCATTATCCTCATATTATTCAGAATCAGTATCAATTCAGTAATTGATGAAATTTAATTTAGTCACAGAATATTATAATATATTATTAATTATTATTATATTTATAAGTATTATGCTATTATTATTATTATGCACTTCTAATAATTATATTAATTATATTATTAGTTAATTTAGGGGAATAGAGAAGGATTTATAGAGCTATTCATATCTATCTAAGTGGTAATAATTGAACAGAGAAAAGGCTATTTTTTTCTCTCTCAAATAGGATACAAAAAAAAATTTATTAATAAAACTTAAAATTATTAAAGTATTGTTTAATACACGTGAGAGACTGCAGACAAACATTGAAAATATATAATTGCGAATATAATGAAATCTGTATACTACGACTTTACACAGATTATATATAAATATATATATATATTATAATAATATGATAATATATATATAATAATATAAAATATAATATAATATAATATATAATATATATATATATATATATATATATATATATAATTATAATATAGTATAATAATATTATATATATATATAAAATATCATAAGAATATTAGGCTGTAATCTCTTTATCGCAAAAAAGCATTCGACCGAAATTTCGAGTGAATTTTTCATATGAGCAGAAAAACAAATCTTATGACAAATATATAATATAATATATATATATATATAATATATAATAAATAATATATAATTACTATAATTCGGGAGATAGTAGTATTAAAAATATAAGATCTTATAAGAAAACATAGAACGGACATTAAAAAAATAAACGAAATGTATTACTGACATATATAAGCAAATACAAATAATATATATACACTATACTATAACATAAGGTAACATTAATCAATTAACATAATAACACTAAATATATTTCTCTTCAATTACTATATACCATGCAAATTCTTCCTTACTAATGAATACATACATAATAAATTATACATATAAAAGACATAATTATATATAATACATAAAATATAATATGATATAAATATAAAATAATATTTTACATGATAGTCTTTAACAATTTATATAGAAGACTTAAGCCCATTTAAATAAATAGTATATATATATATATATATTTATATAATCAAAAAATAATAAAAAATACTATATTAATAAATAATAATATAGATAAAATTAAGTAAATATATTATTAAAAAATACTAATAATTAATCTCGATATTATTCAAAATCGATAAAGCTAATGACATTGATATTACCAAACATTCACCTGTAATGAAGATGACAATAGCAAAAGTATTAATGTATGAATGCGCTTGATGATTGGTGTTAATTTAACAACTGGAGTAGTGTTTGAAAAAAATGATTCTGAATGCTAAGTCTTGATTATGTATGAGTTATGTTGAGCATTTAGTTTCCTTAAAGAAATTGAGCCAATTAAAGGAAAATAAGTATTATTATATATATTAATCTTACATGCTATACTACCTGATTTATATTTGAGTATTAGTGAAAGATGTTAATTATATATATAATATTATATAGAATATATATATATGAGTTTTATTGGAGCTTGTGCGCAGGTTGAATTATACACTACTATAATGCTCACCTAATATGTTATAAACGAAACAATGAAGTATGGCGCACACAAGAATAGCAACCAACAATGAGACAGCTAAGCAGCTATCACGAGTATACAAATATAGTAATAAATCATACTATATCGCGAGAAAACAAAAGATGGATGATGCGCATAGACACACTCACTGGGACCACGCAATAATGAGTAAATAAAGGATTGAGAATAACTAGTAAGATATATAGGTTGCGTACTGTTTAAGCGCTGCCCCGGCCTAAATTCAATAAATATTATAGTGCTCAAGACACAAATGTATCCTGCCAAAAAGTTAATCGTTCTTCATATGACATATTGACTGTAGAAGCTTAAGTCACCTCACGATTAAATTATCAGAGATATATTATTAAAGAGATATGTCTCTAACGAGCTTTCGAGAGAGAGCGATCAAATATTTGGAGAGTACCATAAATGTCAGGTTGATTGTGAAGACACACTATACTTCTATTGCTTCGCTAAAAGTATTAAAGATAGCAAAAGTATTGATTATATAAGTGAAAATTTTTCTATTAACCAGGACTCAGACAGATCACTTGAATAAAATCTGAGTGCAACGACAATACGGAGTACATTTAGTATACATCTTTATACAAAGAAAGAATATATATATAGTAGCCAGATTGAAAATAAGTAACAATATTTTATATTGTCAGACAATTAGCTGATGAAACAAGAAACGAGAATTAAACCCTAATCCAAAAAACAGCTCTTTATATCGAGTTTTTGTTATCACGACAGAAGAATTGTATAGCGTTTAAGATAGCACTGTTTGGAATAAGTTTAGTATCACTACATTAAATATATACTTCTTAATAAAAGAGAAGGAAGTGTTTTATACACTCTCAGCTTTCCGAGTGTGTTATTAGATTAGCGTCAAGAGATAAAGCTATAGATGTCATTGCAAAATGTAAAAAATATTTAATTAAGAGAGAAAGCGATACGTCTAATCTTATTGTTCACAGAAAATACGAAAGAAATTTATAAGAGGCTCATACGATATGAGGATAGCCTGCTTCTGCAAAAGTAAAGTCGCAAATAATACTACGAAGAGAGTTACAATATATTTATTTAATAATCATGAATGAGTATCACTACTTGCATCACTAAACACAATCACATTGTGTAAGGAACATTGTTTAAACTCTATGATCTCCAAACTCAAAGTTTACTATAGACAATTACGAATAGTCTTAGATTCAATAATACACTCACTGAAATAGTATACAACTTTTATTCGATCGAAAGTCCAGAGAAGACGCACAACTATCTGAGAAGATAAAATTAAATAAGGATATTTTCTAGTAAACTATACAATAATAATAACAGATGAATTCAAAAAAGATGTATGCGATGATACGAAGTGTGTGAAAACGGCATTTAGCGGTTATCCATTTTAAATATGAGAGACCTTAAAGCAATAATTGCGTATCAATTGGAAAGATAAATAAAAGAATGAGCCTTAGTTGATAATATTATCACAGAAAAGCTACCGGTGTTATAAATATTCAATATTCAATTAATTTTGAATTTTTATAATATAACATAATTCGTTATTTAATAGTAAATTACTGAATAACCTACACCTGAATTCGTCACTACATCCACATCTAGAAATTCACTTAGAGTCGCCATCACATATGTTGACAAATATGATTTCAAATGCCAATAGAGCGTTAAGTAGATATAAGACATTGGCATAACGCAAGACACCCGTCTCTCTCTGATAAAGAAGAGTATAACTCAGAGACAATGCAGAACAACAGAAGTTTAACCCAAAATTCAACCATAATAAACAAAGGCATCTATAAAGTTATGTTATTTATTTATGTAAGGTAAAATGCCTACATTTTATAAGATCACACATAACTGTTTAATTCTTTAAAATATTTCAAACTTGAAGTAACCATAAGACGACCTTTCTCCTACCCGTCGCTAAATCCACCGGGAAGAGGAATGAAATCATATTTAGCGACAGCGCTTAGATATGTGAAATAAAATAGAAAGAACGAAGTAGAAGTCACAGAAACCTAGATGTAGAGTGTCTCCTCACGGCAGGTTCGCACGCAGGAAACTCGTTTTATTGGACAATAGTTGTAAATTAGTTCAAGCTGGAATAATGTAAATAGATGTGATAAGATCTTAGCAGGGCGAGCATCGTCGAGATATTTTATATTTTGTCCGTTTAACTTCGATCGCAATCCCAATGATTTTCATGTGCATACTGACACGATGGATACTTAACATCAAACAATAAACCACTAATAGGATATTTAGATTTTATCAAGTATAGGTGCTAACATACATTGATTAGAAATAATGTAAGTAAATATACTTATTGATCTATATTATATCTATGTATCCAAAGTCAAATGAAAGAGATCATTACTTTTATTAAAAGATAAGAAACCACGCATCAATACATCGACATTTGCTCCTACACTACAAACATTGAATATCTAATCACTAAACAGGGAAGTAGAGATGTGAGTCTCATAGTGTCTACAGCGAAGTGGCTCGCGCAATTAATAATAGAGAAAAACCCCAAATAACTAGCTCGATCGGTTCTTTGGCTAAGTGTGACAAGAGGAGTTTTCCTAACATTGCTACTCTCGCTGAATATCTTAGCAAGTCCATTGCCGCATAATATTCCACCGCAACAGATATATAAGACATAAAGAAACTTATCAACATATATAAGGCGCTGAAAAGTATTAGAAAAAGTTGTAGGATATGAGGATTGCATCACATGCAGGTTACTTATGCACTTAACTGTCGAAATCACGTTATTAAAAGTTTAGAATAAAGTCACAATAGAAAATATATTCTCCACTTCTGTGATGGCATTTTTGTACATCGAAAGGACAAGAGCAATTCTTAATGAATTAAAGGAATATATCTATATATATATGAGATAATATATTATATATATAGATATTATATAAATATATAATATATTATATATAAATAAGTATATAAATGTATATAATAATATATAGTAAAGTTATATTACTATTAACAATTTAGGTATATATACGACAAATACGAATAATAAACTATACTTAATGGAATATCAAAAAAAAAAATAAAAATACTCAAATAAAATTACAATATTATGGAAAGAAAAAAAAATTAATTTAAAAAAATGACTTATTTATTTTCTTTGTAGAATGAATTTTTTAATCATGGATATGATACAACACTTCAGCAAGAGAAGAAAAATAATTAAAACTATAACTATTATTACTTAATTTTTATTATAATATATACACTAACTAATAAGTAAACCTATCCTAATCAATATACATAACGTATACTAACTCATAACTCAAACACTAGTATATACTACTACACCTAAACCATAATATAACGTAAAGAAACGTAAAATAAACGTTAATATTATTTTTTTCTATAAATAACTTAATGTTAAAAATATATAAAGGTAATATCTACATTTGGAAAGGAACACACATTTAACCGGCAAATATTAAGTAAATATACCACCGTATCATTAGTCAACTGTTACAAAAAATAATTGTAAATTGGTTATTTTCACTTATAGTAAGGTCTAGTTCTCGAGATATTATTATCTCACTGAGTACTAACACTAAAATTATAAAATTCTTGGCCTAAATAATAATACATAATATATATTATAATATAAATATATATATATAATATATATATATAAATAATATATATAATATATTACTATAATAATATATTAATTATATATAATAACTATAATATATATTAAATAATATAATATATATAGTTATGATATATATATAGTATAATTATATAATATATATTATATATACTAAGTATATATATATATATAATATAGATATATATATAATATATATAATATAATATATAGATAATATATATAATATAATAAATAATATAATAATATATATATAGTATATATGATTAATATATATATATATAGATATATATATATATATAATAATATAATATATATATATAATATTAATATATAAATAAATATATATATATTGACATAATAATATCACATCAGATTAATGTCTTAGGAAACCTAACTTATGCAAGAAACAAAAAGAAGAAGAACAAAAAGGGGTAATAAATTATATATATGATACATACTAGGGTTATAACCAATACCTATCTTGTATATAATTTAACTATCACAATAATAGACAAGATAATAAACCACAAATCAGCAAAGATCACAGAGACACATCCCTCCCAGAAAAATTCTGGCAAAAGGGTCTAGAATTATAAATATTATCAACGCTGAATTAATATCCATATAATTATATAATTATAGAGGTTTTACTTTAAGGTCCGTACATTTCATAAGATATATTCTATATATAGTAAGATTTGTTATTTTATTTTTTATTTTTTTATTTTTTATTTATTAATATTTTATTTTAATATATATTATTATATATTAATAATAATCTTAAACACTGATGTTTGAAATACAATTTGAAAATCTATATAATATTGTCAGTAACTTTTCAATATATATATCATTTTTAAAAAGTAATTTCGTTATATAAAAATGTGATATTTATAATAATATATAAATATTTACGAGAACGTTTGAGAATCATGTCCATCACCTATAACTGATAATTCATTATTGTCAAGCTTCTTCATTCTATAAATAGATCAATTTACAAGCAAAAATAATGATTATCATAAGAAAAAAGCGAACAAAATATAATCCAGCAAAACTCTGCTCGTGCAGCCCAGCAGTATTTCATCGATTCTCTTGTCTCCAAATAACAAAAAATACGGCGCCTATAAAATAGGTGCCAAGAACGGTGCTTTTATATTCATTAATCAATGTACATAATGATTATATATGTAATTAAATTTTTTTTATTTTTATATTATATATATAATTATTAAAGGTCGAAGCTAGCCTTAGGACAGAGGGGGGGATGAAGTCCCCACCGTCGTCCCGCCTGAGGCCGAGAGAGACCCTGACTCTTTCAAATCTTTGCTATTCAATATTGATTATTCCTTTCGAAAAAGTATATTCCAAAATAATCAAGCTCATTGAGCAGAAACCTATCTATCGCACACTTTTGCCTGAAATATTACGAAAAAAAATCGATAACATTATGTTCTAGTCGAAATAAGTATATCGGTTTAAAATGAGGCCACCTTCGTGAGGGGGTTCATAAATTAATAATAATATATATAACTATAATAATAATTATAAATAGTATATATAAGACTATATCATTATATATATACCACATTACTTGTTGGTGTAAAAGGTAATAATAACTTAAACGGCTCAGGATACGTCTTTAACTTAAAAAAAACTCAGATTACAGTTGCTACGATTTGCACAATATAGGCTATATAAAACTTAAGTCATATTAGTAAATTAAAGTAAATTTATAACAATTAACCTTGTTAAAGGGGTATAGATGTTTTTCACTTCACTAAACTTTATCATTATATCAAATAGTAGATATATAAAAAACTATAGCTTTGAAACTTTGAGTCTCTTTGTACAGGAAAACCATTCGTAAAATGGTTGTAGAAGTATCAATTGTAGAACCTTAAGCTTAAAAATATCTTAAAGGGAGGTTTTGTATTTAAAAATGGATGTTTGCCCGAGGTCAACGGTAAATTAATTTGCTATTAATATTTTATATGAAGAGGAAGATAAAAACAATATTCCTAAAACGTAAGCAATAAGAGACACCAAATTGCAAAATTTCAATGAATATATCTAGCAACTTGTTTCCGATGTTTAAGAAGAATTCGAAATGAATAAGAGCAAGTAATTAGTAGAGTTACGAAGTGCGCCTCAAATATGATCAGTATGTTTGAAAATTAAATAATCGATGAGGAAGATTTTGAGGAACTATTCAATGTGATGTTGATTTTCTTGAATGTCAAAACGAAGAAATACATTTTCAGAACGAACACAATGAAATATAAAAAGACTATGTTCCGATAACGTTAATATTGATCGCATGCATGAAGTGAGGAGTTAAAATTTTTCGAAACTCGTGCAGGCAATCTTATAAGCAAGGCGAAACAAATAGCAAAAGTAGCACGTGCACCAAAATTAATGAAAGTTTTATAGCGTCAAGCTGGAAAGTTGAGGTACATCTGAGGTTTCTCCTCAGCCGTCAACATGAGCTTATTGAAACCCTCATAGAATTGTTAAAATATCCTTTCCTTAAATGGTTTACAACAAAGAAAATTCAAGCAGAGGACTTGACTGCTGGAAAATTTGAACTAAGATTAGAACCGAGTGACTTGTTCAATTAGTTGCAAATGGATCAACACAATTATCTGCAATTGCTAAGTTTAGTTACTGACTATTAAAAATCAGGACATTTGTATGAGTTCCAATATAAGTAATCCTGATAGCTTAACTGCTTAAGTGAGGTTTCTAGCTACTGATGGAAGAAGCTACAAAGATTTGAAATTTACCACCATTATATCACAACCAGCACTCCGCATAATAGAGAATGGAAATATTTAATTTATGTATTATAGAAAATAAAGCAGTCGGAATCGACAAATATATTTACGGCTCCGCATCTTTGCTTAAAACTTGGCTAAATTTTCAACAGGTTAAATTATTGTTAAATATTATTACGTAAAAATCTTAAATCGCACCAGGTACTGTACAATTTATCGGGGACGATATATGGAAGCTCATTCAATATTTAATACGCTAAACGATTTTTTAATTGAATCGATTTTTAAATCACTAAAAACTAGCTCACATCCCGTATTCCTGTTACTATTAATTGTCGGATAGAATAATGACTCGGTCTATTTTTATATTGAGTTCGACATTTGTTTGACACGACATACGAATTATGTTTTGTATGCAATGAATTCACGGAGCTACTTTGATCACCCCATTTCATAGTGTCGCTTCAGCGCTATTAGCATAATTACGAAATAAAGCAAAGTTATTCTTTAAATGAAAACTTATTTGGTAAAACTTAATGAGAAAGGATGATTAAGTTTGTCTCTGAGTGTTAGGTCAGGAATTTAAATAAGACTTAAAGTTAAAGATATTATTCCCTCCATTTTACATAAATACGAAATCGCACAGGTATGCCAGCAAGGGTCGGTTGTCCCATCCCTACTTCGTTTTTGCCTGTGTTGATACACTAGTTCAGTTGTGTATTAAAATGAATGAAAAAGCACTCTGTCTATTTAAGTAGACGTAGGAACGTGAGTAGAAGTAGGAAAAGGTGTAGGGACTAGCTTTTGAAGAGACAAAAAATATTCTCATATAAATAACTAAGATTAGAACCGAGTGACTTGTTCAATTAGTTGCAAATGGATCAACACAATTATCTGCAATTGCTAAGTTTAGTTACTGACTATTAAAAATCAGGACATTTGTATGAGTTCCAATATAAGTAATCCTGATAGCTTAACTGCTTAAGTGAGGTTTCTAGCTACTGATGGAAGAAGCTACAAAGATTTGAAATTTACCACCATTATATCGCAACCAGCATACATAAATAAACCAGTTTCTAAGTGAACAAACATATATGTCAGCATTAAATAAACATTATATAATGAAAATAGGACAGGTGATCATATGTTAATAAATTCTTCATAATCACACACACATACATACAACAAGACACAATCCCATAAGAAAAAACAAGAGATAAGGTCTAGAAGAAGAGAAGAAGAGAGAAGAGAGAGAGAGAGAGAGAAAGAGAGAAGAGAGAGAGAGAGAGATAAGAGAGAGATAGAGAGAGAGAAGAAGAGAGAGAAGAAGAGAGAGCTTATATTATACGCACAGAAATGTTGAAAAATCTACAATAAATGGTTCACACTTGATTATAAATTATTTATTTTTTTATTTTCCCAAGCATTGGGTAAAACCTTTGTACCATTTCTTTCCACTTGAAATTACTTCTTTTTGCCTAAATGTTAAAGAGAGATTGGTGATTTTTGATACTAATCATATATATATTATAATATATTATAAATATTAAAAAATATATATATAATATATATATAAAATAATATATATATACAATAGCCACTGAACTTGAATCAAACCTTTGTGGAACTGAACGCCTGATTGTGCAATTCCCAAACATGATCAGTTTTGCCTGTGTAGGTCTCGAATACTCAGGTAAATTTTCCAATACTGCTTGATTTTGGTCAGATACTAAAAACGCCTGTGCAATAGCACATGTTTCGTTTCTACACACTCCATTTTATCTGTGCAAGTCACGCCACGCGACTTTACCGTACGGTAAAATGGAGAGTTTACAGGACTCTTAAGAGTTTTCCTATCACTACAAAAAATTTCCCAATGTATGTCGCAACAAAATGATAAAAATAGATTAATGAAATTTTCATCACTGAAAAGATATTAATTATAAGAAAGCAATTTTACCAAATTATTTTTCTATTAGGAAAATTATTTTATAAATTTGTTTTGCAATTTAGATTTGATATTAAAGGTTCTGTTCATTTTATAAAATGTTTTCTAATATAGTATATTCATTATAAGTTTATTTATTATTTATTTATATATCTATTATTTATTTATTTATTTATTTACCTCAGTAAAATTACTTAGCTATTTGTGTCTTTTATCTTCGTTAAAAGTATTCTTAGGTTTTATTTTTTTTCCTTCAACTGTTTATTTGTTTTTAAAAGAACAAAACTTTTTTAACCAAGTTTTTGATTTTAAATTAGGGCAAATAAGGAAAGGAAGAAAAAAAAACATCAGATTTAATCAAGCCTCGCTTGGACACTTTAAGGAAAAAATAGTTTTTCATGTTTTTTTTTTATTTATTTTATTTTTGTTTTCTTTATTTTTTGCTTTTTATAAGATTGTTTGAATTTTTTAAAGCTTTTTATTATTTTGCTTTACTATTTTATTTATCTGTCACCTATTTCACTGGTATATTTTTGCAATATATATTATTATTATTATTATTATATTATATTATTATTATTATTATTATTATTATATTATTATTATTATTATTAATATTATATTATATTATAATAAATATATATTAAAAAAAAAAAAAAAAAAAATTAATAAAAAAAAATAAAAAAATAAAAAATAAAAAAATTAGGGGGCTCGAGCCGATGGGGGACAGAAGGGGGACTTCCATACCCCGTCAGGTAGGCGCGGAGGAACCCCTTACACCAAAACCAAAGAGCGGTCCGGAGACCCCCGAGGGGAAATATCTACCCGTTCGGTCCTCCGAAGCCGAAGACCCCGAACTCCTGCCATCTTGCGGTTTACCCTTGGGTAATTTTTTTTTTTAAACACACAAAAAAAAAATTTAAACTGACGAAGTCGTAAAACGTAACGGTCCTATATATTTGAATCATCAAATCCCCAGCATTGTTGATATGATCATATACTAAAAATATAAAAAAAAAAAAACAAAAAAAAATCAAAATGACGGAGTCGTAAAAACAGAAGAGGTCCTATATATATTATATATAATATATAATATAAAAATATATAATATATATAAAATATATATAATTATATATATAATATATATATTAATATATATATAATAATTATAATAAAATATATAATAATATATAAATATAATATTAACGGTAGCAATTAAATAAAAACACAGCCAAAAAATATAAGGTAACTGTTCCTATACAATTCTTGTCTCATGTAATTGTCGCGCTGAATTAAAAAATCATAGAGACTTGGCTACACATCAGTTTTGCTGCAATATTGCGTAGTTTAGAATGAGGATAAAAGAATGTAGGGCGAAAATCATTGTCTTCTCTTAATACAGAACCAAAAAGGTGATACACAAAACAAATGATATAAAATAAAAAATGTTCCCAGCACAATATCATAGCTAAGAATATCATATGACTGACAAATGAAAAAAAGATATACTTGATCTTATAATGGTCAAAACAAAATATTCTTATCATTCCATAATCAAAAATTGTAAATATTCATGTAATAGCAGCACAACTGATATATAGACAACAACCCATTGATTTTTACATTCAGCCGACTAAATACAGAAAACAAGAATCTCATCATAGGCAAACAGTAAAACCTGTAAAATTTGCGTGTTTTACTAATTGCTACAGTAATAATATATATATATATATATATATAATATAATAATATAATAAAATATATATATTAATATAATATAAATAATATATATATAAAAATAATATATATATATATATTTATAATAATATATATCGACCTTATGTTTTTACTCCTCATTTGATTTTTTTTTTTGTTTTTTTTTATAATATCTATAAATACCCTAACAGATCAAATCTTAGAGGGTGACACATATCAAAAATATATAGACCAGTTACGTTTTACACTCCTCATTAAATTTTTTTTTTTAACAAAGAATATTCAACGGGTAAACCGCAAAGGGGAGCAGGATCGGTCTCTCGCCTTCGGGAACGACAGTAGGACATTTTCCACCCCCCGGGTCCCAACCCCTCTCTTGGTATTTGGGTTCACGGGGTCCTCCCCCCCTCCCCTACGGTAATGGAAAACGCCCCCTTCGCCCCCACGGCTCGACCCCGCTAATTTTTATATTTATTTTTTATTTTTTTTTATTTAATTTTTTTTACATTTGTATATAAGCCTAAAAAATAATAATAATAAAATAATAAAATAATAATAATAATATAAAAAATAATAATAATAATAATAATAAAATAAAAATAATAAATAATAATAATAAAAATAATGCAAAAAAAATACCAGTAAATAGACAAATAAAAAAGTAAAGCAAATAATAAAAAGCTTTAAAAAATTCAAACAATCTTAAATAGCAAAATACAGATAACAAAAAAAACAAAAAAAAAACATAAAAACTATTTTTCCTAAAGTGGTCCCAGGCGAGGCTATGATAAATCGATTTTGTTTTCTTCCTTTCCTTATGCCTAATTTAAAATCAAAACTTGGTTAAAAAATTTGTCCCCTTTAAAAACAATAAACAGTGAAGAGAAAAAAAATAAAACCTAAGAATACTTTTAACGAAGATAAAAGAATATAAATATACGAGTAAAGATAAAATAAACTAAATAAAATAAAATATATAATAATATAAATAAACTTGAATATAAGAATAAACATAAATGAACAGAAACCATCGAAAATAGAACACAAATTCAAAACAAATTATACAAATAATTTTCCTAATAGAAAATAATTTGTAAAATGCTTTCAATAAATTAATATCTTTCCATGATAAAATTTCATTAATCTACTTTTAATCATTGTGGCACATACCAGGAATTTTTGTAGTGAAGGAAAAACTCTAAATCCTGTAAAACTCTCCATTTTACCGTCGAAATCCGCCGTGACGTACTCCATATAAAATGTGTGAAAACGAAACATGTGACATTGCACAAGCGTTAGTATCTGACCAAATTAAGCGAATTGGGGAAAATTTACCTTAGTATTCAGAACCTACAACAGGCAAAACGATCAGTTTGGAATTCACAATCACGCTTCAGTTCCACAAAGTTTGATTCAATCATGCTATCGATTAATAATATATATATAATATATATATATAAGATATTATTATAATAATATATATATATATATAAAAATATATATAAAATATATAAAATAATATAATATATAATAATATTATTGAAACAGATCCATCCTTCGTCAAACATTCTAGCAAAAAGAATCATTCAAGTGAAGAAATGACAATAAGGTTTCCACAAATGCCTTGGAAATAAAAAAAATAAATAAATTTATATCAGTGTAACCATATGTAAGATTCTCAAACATTCTAACTATAATAACTCTCTATCTCTCCCTCTCTCTCCCTCACCAAACAATCTCTCTCTCTCTCTCATCTCCTCCTCCTCTCTCTCTCTCCTCCTCCCCTCTCTCTCTCTCTCTCTTCTCTCTCTCTCCTCTCTCTCAAGTCTCTCTCCTAAAGTTTTGTATTGTTATAAAAAATTATAAACAATATAATCACCTGCCTATTTTATTATATAATGTTATTTAATGCTGCATATAAGCACGTATAGTAACTGGTATATTAGCTCCTGCATATAAGTGTAAATTCAAGTCTTGGTACTCTCCATCAGATAGAAACTCAATAGCAGTAAAAGCTCTCACAGGATTAATAGGAAATATACAAACTCCTGCTTTAATGCGTAACTAAACTAAGCAATTGGGAAAATAATATTTGATCCATCTGCAACTAATTAAAAAGTACTCATTCTAATCCAATCAAAATTTATATGAGAATATTTTTGTCTCTTCAAAAGCTAGTCCCTACACCTTTTCCTACTTCTACTCACGTTCCTACGTCTA
This sequence comes from Trachelipus rathkii, assembly GCA_015478945.1. Taxonomy (NCBI): domain Eukaryota; kingdom Metazoa; phylum Arthropoda; class Malacostraca; order Isopoda; family Trachelipodidae; genus Trachelipus; species Trachelipus rathkii. The sequence goes on from JABUQX010080635.1 coordinate 33,873, forward strand.
CTTAAATAGACAGAGTGCTTTTTCATTCATTTTAATACACAACTGAACTAGTGTATCAACACAGGCAAAAACGAAGTAGGGATGGGACAACCGACCCTTGCTGGCATACCTGTGCGATTTCGTATTTATGTAAAATGGAGGGAATAATATCTTTAACTTTAAGTCTTATTTAAATTCCTGACCTAACACTCAGAGACAAACTTAATCATCCTTTCTCATTAAGTTTTACCAAATAAGTTTTCATTTAAAGAATAACTTTGCTTTATTTCGTAATTATGCTAATAGCGCTGAAGCGACACTATGAAATGGGGTGATCAAAGTAGCTCCGTGAATTCATTGCATACAAAACATAATTCGTATGTCGTGTCAAACAAATGTCGAACTCAATATAAAAATAGACCGAGTCATTATTCTATCCGACAATTAATAGTAACAGGAATACGGGATGTGAGCTAGTTTTTAGTGATTTAAAAATCGATTCAATTAAAAAATCGTTTAGCGTATTAAATATTGAATGAGCTTCCATATATCGTCCCCGATAAATTGTACAGTACCTGGTGCGATTTAAGATTTTTACGTAATAATATTTAACAATAATTTAACCTGTTGAAAATTTAGCCAAGTTTTAAGCAAAGATGCGGAGCCGTAAATATATTTGTCGATTCCGACTGCTTTATTTTCTATAATACATAAATTAAATATTTCCATTCTCTATTATGCGGAGTGCTGGTTGTGATATAATGGTGGTAAATTTCAAATCTTTGTAGCTTCTTCCATCAGTAGCTAGAAACCTCACTTAAGCAGTTAAGCTATCAGGATTACTTATATTGGAACTCATACAAATGTCCTGATTTTTAATAGTCAGTAACTAAACTTAGCTTTCCAGCAACAAGCCTCCTGAAATTCTTTTGTAAACTCATTTAAGAAAGATATTTAACATTCATAGGTTCAAATAAGCTCATGTACGGCCTAGAAAACCTCAATTACCTCAAACTTCCAGCGACGCTATAAAACTTCATTAGGTGGTGCACGCTACTTCTATTGTCGCCTTGCTTAAAATGGCCTGCCACAGTCAAAAATTTAACTCTCACTCATCATGCACAATATAACGGTAACGGAACTATCTTAATCTGTTTCCGTTCGAAAATTATCTTCGGTTTGACATCAAAAAATAACACACATTAATAGTCCCAAAATCTTCCTCATCGGGAATTAAATTCAAACAATACTGACAATTTGACGCAACTTCGGTAACCTACTAATTACTTCCTATCATTCGATTCTCTAAAACATCGGGGGAAACAATTCCTAGATATATTCATTAAATTGGGCCATTTGTGTCTCTATTCTTACTTAAGAATAGTTTTATCTCCTCTCAATAAAAAAAATACAAAATGAATAACCTGACCCGGCATAGGGGACACCATTTAAATACAAAAACCTCTTTAAATATTAAGCTTAAGGTCCATTGATACTCTACAACCATTACGAAAGTTTCCTACAAAAGACCAAAGTTTCAAAGCATCTTTTAAACCAACTCTCAATAAAAAGAAGAGAAAAAAACACTACTTTAACAAAACTAAAATGTTCATAAAATTCACTTGACAATGACCTAAGTTTTATACTATGGGCAAATCTAGCAACTTAACTGAGTTTTTAAGTAAGACTATCCCATTTTATATAATATAATACGAAGTGCCAAAATAAGAAAGATTATATAATAAAATATATATATAATATATATATAGTACTAAATATATATATAAATAAAATATAATAAATTAATAATAAATATATATAATAATATAATATATAATAAAATATAATAGCCTGTATTTAAACCCGGTTCATTGATTTTTGTTTTTTAACAATATTATATATAAACTAACAATAATTTCAGGTGATACATGATTCAAAACTTCGAAATATTTAAATAATTATTAAAAAAATACTCATTAATCAATAAAATAAAAAAAAATATCGAAATACGAAAAAAAAAAACTACAGAAAAACCAATTGCAATATGAAATCACGGGATAAAGCATATATAAAAAATTAAAAAAAAAAAAAAAAAAAAAAAAAAAAAAAAAAAAAAAAAACTTCATATGAAATACGAAAAATACGACACTTACAAAAAACATTACATATAGGAACAGCGTAAATTATTATAATTTTCTGAACATATTTCTGGTAATTAATTCCTTTTTAGGGGCGAAATAGTTAACCGAAACGTCCAATGAAAAATTATCAAAGCTTTTTCTTCTCTTTTTCGTTCTAAAAGTTAGGTCCAAAACAAATATATTGACTATTATATATATAATATTATATAATAATAATATACTAAATAAATATAAATAATAATAAATATAATAAAATAAAAATATATAATTATAATATAATATAATAAAAATATATATATTATAATAAATTAATAAATATACAACCCTCTTCTCACTTACATATGTACCGCCGAACTCGAGACTACGACGACTAACAAAAAACCCAAATTACATATTTTTTGAATCAGCTTATAAAGGCTATACCGAATTTGAAAAATACCTTAAATCTCTTAACGAAAAGGAAAAAAATACGTTATCTAACTCTTAACGACTAGCTTATTTTATTACATTAGGTATTAAGTTAGATATAGTTATAAGGTTACATTAATAGTTAGGTTACATAGTTAGGTAATTTATTGTTCCCTCTATTTTTACATCAATCCGAAAAGCTTAATACGCCGATCCAATATTCATAGGATGTTTCTTAAAGTACTAAATCTCGATACTACACAATTAATTACCATATATATAATATAATTATAAAAATATATATATATAATATAATATAAAAAAAAAAATATAATAAATAAAATATTTAAATACTAAGGAGCATAATAATGCATAGAATTAAACACTCAACTTCCCGATACAATAAAATATAAAGGTGAGTGTACAAAATGCTTTGATAATTACTTTACTATCACTCTCTGAAATTATCACAAGGATCAAAATAAATTAATAATCAATGCAAGTTAAAACAATATAATAATATTTATTTATATTAATCACTGGAATAGAAATATATGAGGAAATATTCCTGACCTGCAAGACCTTAATCACCATCCTTATTATATCACACCTTAATAAATATATAAATATAAAAGCCAATGAGCAGACCATTGAAACCCTTCACGATATCGGTCACTAACGGTCTTCCCCCTTCGGCGCATTAGCCGTGAAAAGCGTCTATTAATACCAATTCACAACATTTTTAATGAAGACACGCATTAAATTGCGTACTAATTAGCAATTACTGTACAAAAAATACACAAACTTCATAATTCTTTTAAAACTCTTTATATTCACCAATACCTCATAAAACGGTGTCGCAAATACATAATCCTATAATTTATATATGACAAACTTAAAAAGGAAAGATCAAATATTAATATAATAAATATATATAAATATATAAAAATAAATAATAAATATATAATAAAATATAAAAATAAAATAATAATATTACTTAATATAAAATCATATATATATATAAAAATAAATTAAATAATAATATTGACACAGAAACACTTCTAATATGAGCTTGCTTTGTACGCACGAAAATTTCTTTAATACCACACCTAAACATAAACACTAAAATGAAGATAAACACACGGGCAATTTAATTATTATAAAATATTAAATATGTAAAAACTCAAATTACGTAAAAAACCCTCACAATAGTTAAACACTCATCATATACCATTTATTACAACCAATGCAAAAACTTCTGGATACATCTCCGATTCGTGCAGTACAAAAGATCGGGTTCTAAAACAAAATTCAACTCTAATTTAAACCATTATAACATGACACAACAAAATATTCCTCACACCATATTACACTAAAACAAGGTAACAGCAAAAGGAAACTTTAGACATAAATTTCCATATATAACCTAAGCCAAAACTAAAAAAAACCTTTTTATAATTTAAATAATACATCCCACATACTTAACCGCAAACTCATCTTCGAGTTTCTTTCAAAGTCGTAATCCTAAACACAAGACAAAACTGGCCGGGAACATCCACCCCTCGTTTTATAAATTAATGTAAGCTCTCAGCTGCTATCGTGGTTCACGGTCGCAACCATGGTCAACCAGGACACAAAATCACCCCACAACCAAAACATTAACAATCTTCCCACTCAAAAATCAGTGACATCAGAAAAAAACACCAACCTATGGTCTCAAATTTAAAAGTAAATAGCCCAAACCCAACTAACAAACCACTTACGCATCAAGACCATCATTTTATCAAAACACTCACCCATGCAATAAACACCAACAACACGGCATCAATACATAATAATTAGTATATCTTCCTATAGACCAAAACATATAATCGGTGTTTTTCGAATTATACGGTATAATAAAATATTTAAACTAATATATATTATAATTTTTTATTAATTCTAAATAGGGTAGTATAATTTAATATAATATAAATATATATTAGTATCTAATATTATATATGTAGTATACATATTTATATCATAGTGTATTAATTATAATTAATATTGTTACTTTCTTTATATCGAATTCATGTTATTTATACTTATTGAGGATAAAACTCCCGACATAATATAATAATATAATAAAATCAACTTTAATTAAATCTCAAAAATATCTAGTTCTTTTCGATTTATGTATCGTCTCCTGCATCTGAATTTAATAAATAAATTTCAAGGGTCTGATATACTCAAAACTCCGTAAGCGTGACATTAAATAAAAAAAAAAAATAGCTCTCTATCAATCAGAAACCAAAATAATAATAAATAAAATAAAAAAATAATAAAATAAGTTTAACAAAAATATTATAAAGTTATAAAAAAAAATATTAATAATCAAATAATAAAAATAATAATAATAATAATAAAATAAAAATAAAAATAATAACATTAACTAATAATAAAGTTTCAGCTGAAATTCAAACTCAAATAAATAATCAACTGCCCCCTCAACGTAGCCCCCAATTTTGGTGAGCAGGGACCGGTAAAATTTTTTTTACAACCATGAAATTTAATAATATGACGAGACGAGCCACCCCGACCGACCGGAGCGACGAAATTTTTATTCTCAACAACCACGAATATATAAAAAAATCATTTAAACAATAAATAATCATCCTACCTTTACATTATCAAAACCTCAAAAGTCACCATAAAACCTTTTTTATTCCTTTAGAAATCATTTAAATACCAGGATTAAATAATTCTATTTATCTTTCTAAGTCCCCATACCTCGGCTTATCTAACACATTCTCTTTCAATATAATATATAATAGGTTATAAAATATAAAATAAAATAATAATAAAATATAATATAAATATAATATAAAAATAAATATATTAAAATATATAATATAATAAACTTTAGAGTTGTAATAAAACTTAACACAATAATATATATACAATAATATATTAATATAATAAATATATATAAATAATATAAATATATTAAATATAAATTATTATATATATATAAAAATATATATAATAACAATATTTATAAAATAACTAGATAAAATTATATAATATATATAAAAAAAAATATAATAATAAAAATATAATATAAATAAAATATATAATATAATATATTTATATAAAAATTATATATAAAATTAGAATATGCAAAAATAATATAAGTATTAATAAATTATAAATATAATTAAATATGCATTAGAAAACAAACAAACAAAATCAAAAAATAACCTCTCAAATTTTACCTATAAATTCGATTTTCAATTAATAAATAACAAAAAAGGAAAAAAGATGAATAATTTTGTCTTCACACCTAATTCTATAAAATATAACTAGCCGTCTAGGCATTATCAGTGAATATGAATAACTAACATTTAAACACCTTGAACATAAAAATGAATGAATATTTATATATATTGACCGCCTCGCCCCCCCCCTCTATATCAAACCCCCCCCCCAACTGCCCCGCTCGCAATGTTCCACCCAGCTCGAAATAATGTATCTTTTCAGTCAAAGATAATAATCGAAAAAAAAAACTAAAATAGAACAGAAAAACTGTTAAATCCTTTTAAATCATATAAAATCAAATAAAATAAGCTAATAAAATAATAAAAAAAATAATAAATAATAATAATAATAATCTTGGAATGTAAAACAAAAAATCAAAAACGCTAAATAAATAAAACATGCAACAAAAAAAACCCGAAATTCGTTGTTTCTTTCGAAATCCCCCTATAAACGGAGGTCAACATCTATAAATTCACTATAGATATTAATAGAAAATATATAATAATAATATAATATTATAAAATAATATATAAAATAATAAAAAAATATATATTATACGATGATCTAATAAAAAATATAAATATTTTTAATAAATATAATAATCACATACACCAATAAATATAAAATTATATAAATATATTATATATAAAGATTAATAAACAATTTTTAATAACTATATATATATAAAAATATATAAGAATATATAAACGAAGCAAATATAATATAATAATAAATATGAATATATAATATATAAATATAATAATACATAAATATATATACAATAAATATATAAATAATAATAATATATAAAATAATTAAATAAATAATAATAAAATTAATAAAAAAATATAATATATATTCACGAGCCTCATAATCCAGTAGAAATTGAAAATAATCCAAATACCAATAACGCACATACTCATACATACCTGAAGTGCAAGCAAACATAAGAAAAAAAAAATATGTTCTAAGCACTTCATTAAGTAGAAAAATAACAGTACTTTTTCAAAAGCTGCAATAAATTATGAAAACTCAAAAAAAAATTCCTCCCCCAATAAATATTTATAATTAATAATAATATATAGGTATATAAATAAAAAAAAAATAATATAATAAAATATATATTAAAAAATATAAAATTCAAAAATAAATTAAATATAATGAATATAAAAATATATAATATATAAATATAAAAAGTAGATAATGTAATAAAGAATACAAAACAAATAAAAATAAATAATATAAATAAAAAAATAACAGGTACAAAATAACCCAGAATAGAATATATAAATAATATAATAATAAGAAAATAATATAATAAAAAATATAATATATATAATATATAATATAAAATAATATAAATTTATATTAAATATATATAATAGGTAAGAAATAATATAATATAAATAAGTAAGAAGAAAAGAAATATCATTTAGAGATCAGAAATAAAATATAATAATATATAAAGATAATAAATAATGTTAAAATAATAATAATAAGAAAAAATATAAATAATAAAAATATATATAATATATATATAAATATATATATATTAGATATATAAGTAAATATAAATAAAATAAATTAAGAGCGATAGTATTCACTCCCATCGGATCAAGTAAAATCACCATCCCGAGCGACGAACATAGAAGTAATCAGGCCACAAACTCATAGAGTAATATAATATAAAATATATTAAAAAAATAATATATAATAATATAATATATAATAATCAATATAATATAATATATAATAATAAATATATAAATCATAAATATAAAAATATAATAATATATAAAAATAAAAATAATACTATAAAATATATATTAAAAAAAAATTAATATAAAAATATGTAAAGATAATATAATATATATTAAAAAAATAATATATAATATTAAATATATAAATAATAATAAAAATATATACCTCACCAAGAACAATTTAAAGCAAATATAACCTCTCCCAACCTCCACCATTGTGAAAACGGTTAATATAATCTAAAATAATATATCCAAATAGGTCAAAACAAAAGCTCGAGCCCTCAGAGATCTTATTTTCGTCTCAAATAATCTCACACGGAAAGACCTCACTCCTACACTTGAAGGCAGCTAAAACCCTACGACTTCTGCAAAATCGAAACTTCAATACCATCCAAAACCATGGATTACTATCCACTTTCTATATTCTCATCATAAAAGTTCACTCTGGAACAAGACTCTTCATCCTGCTAAACCAAAAAACTTCAACGATCACAATGCCGCTAACAGAGAACCTTTTACTGGGCTTTTAGTTGATCCTATCACATTCATCACATAGCAGCCTAATATAACCCCTAAACACGGTCAAACATATTTTGGTACTAGATTTAGAAAAAATAATTACTCCCACGTTTCAAAGTTGAAACCTAACTACCATAAAACAATCTTCTGCACCTAAACCCTCTGTTAATAAATAATATAATAAATAAAAAAAAAGAAAAAAAAAAGAAAAACAAAAACTAATAAAATATAATAAATATAATATAAGATATATAAAATATAGAAAATATAAAGGTAAAAAATAAAATAATATAAAAAAAAAATTAAAATATATAATAAAAAAACATAAATAATATAATATAAAAGAATAATAAAATATAATAAAAATAGAAATAGCCATAAGCCAAGCCATACAGAAATCTCAAATGAAGGCGATCTCCGGATGCGGATATAAAAATACGATCGTACCGCACACCTCATAAAATCAAAATAAATAAATTTCTGATAAATTTATTCCAATTCAAAACAAGTCTTTCAATTCATGACAAAATAATATATAATATTGACAATTTAGAAACGGCAAAGCGCATCAATTTAACAAAAGTTTGCAACATCATTTATCATTCTGGTAATACCATAAAACTTCCCATTATATCTTCTGCAACGTTTTCTTATTACTTTTCGGGAAACTTAAGACCACACAAACTCTCCAAATTACCAACAAACTTATTATTGTTAACAACCTAAAAATACTAGTTTATATATGACATGAGCTCGTATCGCCAAAAGAAATAAAAAAATGGTTAATCCTTACCAAATAGCACCTACTTCCTAACATGGAAAAAGGAGACATAAAATAAATAATATAATAATATATATGAAAAATATTATACTTCCGTAATTAAAGAAGTTAAAAAATAATATAAGAAAAATATATAATAAGATAAAATAAAAAAATATAAAAAAAAAAAATAAATAAAAATAAATAATAAAAAAAAATAAAAAAAAAAAAAAAAAAAAAATAAAAAAAAAAATAAATAAATAAAATATAATAATAATAATAAAAAAAAATAAAAATAAATAAATAAAAAATAAAATAAAATAAACAAATAAAAAAAAAAAAATAAATTAAAAAAAAAAAAATATAAAAAAAATAAAAAAAATAATAAAAAAATAATAATATAAAAAAAAAAAAATAATAAAATAATAAAAAAAAAAAATAAAAATAAAAAAAAAAAAAAAAATAAAAATAAATAAAAAATAACAAAAAAAACATAAAAAAAAAAATAAACTAAAAAACAAAAAATAATAATAATAATATAAAAAAATAAAAATAATAAAAAAATAAATAATAAAAAAAAAATTATAAATAATTAAAAATAAAAAAAAAATATAAAATAAATAACAAATATACAATGAAATACAATAATACAAATATAAGTTATAAGAATAATAATAAAAAAAAAAAATAAAATAAAATAAAATAATAAAAAAAATAATAAAAAACAAAAAATAAAATAAAAAAAAAAAAAATAAAAAAAAAAAAAAAAAAAAAATAAAAAATGAAAAATAAAATAATAAAATAAAAATAAAAAAAAAAAAAAAAAAAAAAATAATATTAATTAAAAAAATATTCATGAACTGACTTATGTACACACAACCTTTAAACTTCGCACATCAATCCCATTCTACTAAAATTACATAAATACAGACTGTTCCCCATTCAAATGGGATTCGTGCTAAATGACTTCAACTACAATCTATATCTTGGTCCTAATAAAAAGAAATAAATAAACTTCTGCAGATTGATGTCGATATTAAATAACAATATAAGAGTATAATTATTATTTTAATATTATAATATAAATATAATATATATATAAGTAAATTAAATATATGAAAGATATAAATAAAAAATTAAGAGATAATTTATAAAAAATTATATATTATAATTTTATTATTATAACGTATTAATTACTAAATAAAATAATAATATTGTTAATTAATATATTTAATGAAAAAACTCATTAAAACTTATTATTATAATAATAAACTAAAAAAAATAATAAATAATTTTATAATATCTATAATAAATGTATAAAATCTTTTGGGAAACTATAGAAATTTTTATTTACCATTAATTTATTATATTAAAAAAATATTATTAATATAAATTAATGTATATAAATATATTAAAATTAAATAATATTATAATATGTTTATAATAATGAAATAATTAAAAATTATATATTGATATATCCGTAATAAATTAGCTGATGGTTAAAATTTTGCCCTAAATTTCAGGTTGAAATAATTAAAAATATGTGCATGTGTATTGTAATATATAACTTATATAATATATAATATTCTTCTACTCAATAAAACTGGGCTTAAGATTTTTATAACGTTTTAGATGCAATAATTAATACTAAAAAATCCTAAATTGTATAAAAACAAAAAAAAAAAAAGATTTAAAGGATTTTACATTCCTTTTCATGAAATCGGTCAAACAAACTTTTAAAAATCTATTCTGTTACGTTCAAGATGTTTAAACTCTTCTCCTCCACTTTAGCGAATTAAAGGAATATTATAATCAAATTAACATCAAGATTTCGGTTTCAAGAAAACCACCTTACAACTCCATACGCACAATCAAACAGTTAAACCTATAATAATAAAAATAATAATATCCATTTAAATTAATAAAAATATTAAAAAATAAAATTAAAATATAATAAAAAAAAAGAAAATATATATAAAATATAATAAAATGATAAGATAAATATAATATAACAAAAAAAAAAAGGAATAAAAAAATATATATATTATATATATACAAATAATAATAAAATAAATAAAAAAAAGAAAGATAATATAAATAAAATATAAATATATATTATATAAAATCAAACATAATCAAGCGGAATCCAATAAAAAACAGAATACATATGGAACATATGCCTACACCTATTGCCTACATTCACTAAAAAATCAAGCACTCTCTCACAACCACATAAAAGTGGTACAGGAAAATCTTTTTTGTTCAAAATCCAGCCTTCCCAACCCAAAATCAAAAATCACCTCACAAAAAAAAAAAGAACAAGAAAAAAAAGAAGCGCCAAAAAAAAGCCAAAAATGAAGATATTTATAGACAGAACATACTTCAAGTGTCCAAGAATGGAGAGAAATGAAGATGAGCAAATAAAAGTACAACGTACTTAATAATAAATAATTACAAACTATACTATGAAAATATAAAAAATAATGAATATAATTAATATATATATATGATATATAAAAAAAAAAGTTGGGAACTGGAAAACTTTTTATTGCTTAAACAACTAAACAACAGATTTTTTTTCTCTAATAAAAATAAAAAAATAAAAAAACAAATACTAAAACTCCAATAAAAGAAAAGGAACTATAAACGAAAAACTTTAATAACATAACCTTAAAACATACGCTGAAACCAAAAAACAATAACCTAAATAAGCATTGTATAAACAAACTCTAATCTAAATGAAATAGGTGAAATCAGCTTTTGTTAAACCATTGCAAACCAATTTAAAAACTTATCATTTTTAGAATCTATTATGATATTCTTTGTTATAAAAAAAGTAAAAATGTGGTAAAAATAAAAATGGCCTATTAAATAAGAGACAAAAAATGAAAAACAATAAACCATTTATAAAAATTATCAGAAAAATAGAATAATATAAACAAAAACTAATATTTTATTTTTAAAAAATAGAAAACCTTTTAAATAAAGGAAATATTTTAGGTGATTCCAAATTATTTGAAAATCCAAATATACTCCAACTTATCATCAAATTTCAAATCGCTGTAAAAAACTTTGTCTAAGGGCTTTAAAAATTTATTTCCACACACACCCCTACACACACCTACACACACACACAACACACACACCCATCATTTAATATATAAATATAAATATATATAAATATAAAAAATATTAATATAA